>APFE030418448.1:0-35219 GCA_000404065.3 Pinus taeda
TCAGCAGGGACAGGTGTTAGAGGATCAGATTGCTATCAGTTGTGACTATAGTTGTGCACCAGATCTTGCACAAATCAGGGGATTGAGTATGCCAATGAGTTTTCCCACATTGTAGCTTGGAAATACGTGATTTAGACAAGGAAAGACGTGGCTTCCTTGGTATTATCATCAGTTCTCTTGCAGGATTGAGCAGCGGAGGCAGGCAAAGCAGCGGAAGAGATTTGAGCCAGTGATTGATTCAGATCTGAGCTGTATTGTGTGTAACAGGTGGAGCTGGTACTGGATTGCTTGTGATAAGCATTGTACTTTGTAATGTTACATGACTCAATCATTAATATACAGATAGTTGGGTTTTTAGCGAGATGCTTTCCCCGGGATACATACTGTGTTAATGTGTGAATGCTCTTGATGTTTTATTGTTATTGATGTTGCTATATTGATGATCAAAGTAGAGGAGCTTATGTATTGTGTATGTTTTCCGCAATAGTACATGATCAGGATAATCTCTATTGACTATGTGTTAAATTATTCAAAATTTCTACATTTATTTCTCCTACAAGAATTTCCAATTGAAGTTGTTTCTTGTAGAAAACTTGAGGATTTTTTCACATAACCCTATAAATCATATCATATAATATGTAAAACATGATTTGGCTTGATATACAACAATATGTCATTTAGACCAAGAAGGGAACAACCCTGATTTGCCAAGTTTTTTATTCTAACATTGCTTCGAAAACTGTCTTTGATTGCAATTTTCAGTATCAATCTTACAGGTGATGATCTTCTCATTACACAAATTTTATCTGTAATATATAACCTCTAATATTTATTAGAGTGGAAAAGAAAAACCTAGCTTTGTAATCTTGTTAATTCTCTCAAAAAAATGGGCACTCCTTTTTTAGTACTGCTCATTATTTTTCACTTCTAAAGATATATCCACTTTATCACCATACAAATCCCATTTGAATACCCAACACACTTGTGCACATGCTCATTATTGTCATTAGAAAGAAGAAATGAAGGATTCAATATTTTGCAGTGAATGTTGCATCATTTTCAAGTAAATTCCATTTCAATTCAACAATTATCAAGAATCATGCATCAATAGTAAACTTTTCCTTAAGACTTAAGCATGATCTTCTTTCAATATTTTCAACCCATCCATGTGCATCCTAGAATTGTGGCATGATCCCATGTCCCTTGTACTCTTTTTTCAAATTAACAAGAGGGTTGTTGGCCTTGTTGTGCCAAATGTATTATAGCCTCGTCTTCATTTTGAATTCTAATTGGTCACCGATGACCTTGATACGCCATCCTTCCCACCACAAAATGTGTTCCACCTCAAAGGAAAATTATGATTCATGATCATTAGATATATATGATAAACCAACCCAATCCATCAACACATAAGTTAGACATATATATCCTCTGATATCACTGCAACCTACTTATCTGAAACCCCAACCAGTTTGTTTCCTTTCTAAACAATATTTAGCCTCCATATATAGCCACAACAACTGAAATGTTTATGTTTTTATTCTCTTCTGTGTATCAATTTTATGATCTACCATTTTGATTGTATTTGATAATCATTGAAATGAAATTTTACTGAAATCCAAGAACACAATAACATTAAAAAAAAGTCCACTTTCCACATATGTTGTCTTCTTATTATTTCGAGTATTTCATAGATTTCTTGTCTTCCACCCTTATGCATTCCCAAATTCCACTTTGACTTTGATTATCCAAAACATTTTCCAATTCTTGCACTTTGACCTTGTCTATGAAGGGTTTTGCAAATCATGTTTGGTTAGGTGCCCCACCAAGCCAAATCTAAGAGAGTTATTTTTTAAATACAACTTGTCCAAACAAAGTTGAAAGGAACACATTTTCCATTAATCCAAATCAATTGATTTTATCATTTCCCTGATTCTTCATATCTGTTGCAATAACTTCTTCCATATTTCCTCGTGTCTGGAACTAGGTGATTTCACATTAAATTTTGTACATAAATGAACTTCATTACATATATCCCATCCTAAATATGGTACCTTAAACTATTAATATATACAATTATAACATGCTTTCCTTCCTATTACAAAATGCACCTTCATTTGATATTGTTTTTTATTGTCATATCACTCTGTCTCAAAATTAGAAAATGCTTGTCAATAGATTGTAGGAAAGCATTTTCTTCTTGATTTCTCCATCAACTTGGCACAAGTTCATCATTTTCTTGCATCTTCTATAGGTGATCTCATGACAAGTTGCTTCTTGCTTCATCTTCATCTTTCACATTTCTAATCTCCTTGGATTCTATTCAGCAATTTCTTAATATTCAAATAATTTCTCTATCTATTGGATCCAATCCATCGAATTTTCTGGTTTAATGACCTTTCACCCATAAAAATCTACATTATCAAACTTCATTTACCTGTTCGTGAAGGTGTTGTTTCCTGTAGGAATTGTGTCATCACTTTGGCGATATTGATGTCGTAGAAGCATGGTCTGCTATGAAAAAAATTAATACATATGTTTCCCAAAAATTCAAATATTATAGAAGTTTATAACATCAAAACTGGGTATGGAGAAAACTTGACATGGATTGTGAGGGCTAGGGGGGGACTAGTTTCTAAGTGGCTTTTTGCCGAGTGGGTGCACAGTTATTGATATTGAGCCACGTATGAAAATTTGTTTTGACGAAATAACTTATTTCGAGTGGGTGCACAGTTATTGATATTGAGCAGCTAGGGTATCTGCAACTAAATCACCTCTATTGATTTGCAAACGCATATAATCACCATTGAATATTGTCTGCGATTTACTTGTGCACTTCTATTGTCAACCTTTAACACTCGACATTTAGATAATATACTTGGATTATTTTATATAACAGACTTGACATCTAGCATTAATCTATTGGTGCCATATTGTTGGTATTTAACATTTGTTTATTGGCATTCATTCGACATTCCAGGAGCTAATTCGGGCGTGTTTTAGTTTATAAACGACTGCAACAAACCCAATTTTTTTATTTGATTAGTCATGGGAAATAATCCCACATTTACCATGTAAATAAATATCATGGTGTTTATATACACCATGCCATTCAAAAACCAACTCGATGTGTAGTGCAACGAATAATCCTCTCAGCTTGGTGCTTGGGGAGTTGGCTTTGACCCTTGTGGAACCATCAGTGAACTTGACGTAACATACTTGACATCCGGCATTCATCAATTGGCGCCATACTGTTCGTATTTAACATTTCTTTATTGGCATTCATTCGACACTCCATAAGGGAGCTAATTCGGGCGTGTTTTACTTTATAAACAACTGCAACAAACCCAAATTTTTTATTTCATTAGTCATGGGAAACAATCCCACAAATTTTTTATTTGATTAGTCATGGGAAACAATCCCACATTTACCATGTAAACAAATGTCATGGTGTTTATATACACCAAACCCAAATTTTTTATTTGATTAGTCATGGGAAACAATCCCACATTTACCATGTAAACAAATATCATGGTGTTTATATACACCATGCCATTCAAAGCCAACTCGATGTGTAGTGCATGCTTTACTTTATAAACAACTGCAACAAACCCAAATTTTTTATTTCATTAGTCATGGGAAATAATCCCACATTTACGATGTAAACAAATATCACGGTGTTTATATACACCATGCCATTCAAAACCAACTTTGCCATTCAAAGCCAACTCGATGTGTAGTGCATGCTTTACTTTATAAACAACTGCAACAAACCCAAATTTTTTATTTCATTAGTCATGGGAAATAATCCCACATTTACGATGTAAACAAATATCACGGTGTTTATATACACCATGCCATTCAAAACCAACTTCATGTGTAGTGCAAAGTATACTCCTCTCAACTTGGTGCAAAGTATACTCCTCTCAACTTGGTGGTTGAGGAGTTGGGTGTTGCCTTTGCTTGTGATTGGTGGCTTTGACCCTTGTGGAACCATCAGTGAACTTGATGGATGACGAAACCTCCTTGTTGAAATAGACTTGTGAACTTGATGAATGATGAAACCTCCTTGTTGAAATAGACTTGTGAAGTTGATGGATATTATTAAGGAATTTAGACTTCTGTGATCCATAACATTGTTTAGAGAATTTTCGGTGAAATCACATAAATAATTATTTGTCGATGCGTTTCGAACCAATCGACGCGTTTCGAACCACACTGGTTGGTTTGAAACGCGTCGACAAATAATTATTTATGTTATTTCGCCGAAAATTCTCTAAACAACTTGATGGATGATGAAACCTCCTTGTTGAAATAGACTTAGACCTGGATGATGAAACCTCCTTGTTGAAATAGACTTAGACATAGACTTAGACTTAGACATAGACTTAGACATGGAGATGGGCTCGACTCTATAATTATTGCAACAATTTTATATATTAAACTACAATTTTAATATATGGATGATGAAACCTCCTTGTTGAAATAGTAATTATTGCAACAATTTTATATATTAAACTACAATTTTAATATATGGATGATGAAACCTCCTTGTTGAAATAGACTTAGACATGGAGATGGGCTCGACTCTATAATTATTGCAACAATTTTATATATTAAACTACAATTTTATATATTAAACTAAAATTGTTATGAAATTAATATATTAATATTTTTTATAATTATATTTATTTGAAAGTAAAATTAAAATTATTATTAAAAATAACCCAAGGACTTGCAGAATAACCATATTTCTGAGAAAAATTGCATATGCCTAGGACTTTGTCTAGGAACAAAATTGATAAATTTTAAATCATTTTCACTAGATAATGGGTGCAAGAAAATGCTACAACATTGGCTCCAACTAGGGACTACATCCCCCCATGGTATGCATGGAACTTCTATACCAAGTGCCTTGAATCTATTGGAAATTGAGTCATTGTCACAAAACAATCAATCAATTTCCACATGTATCCTCCTATCTGCTATAATCAAATTGATGCCAATTCATATACTGCAACCTGCAGCTTTCCAACTGAAACATGTATCCTATTTCCAATATGAAATTTCATTGCAAATATCGACCTACTACAATAACTTGTGAGCTAATATACTTGAGCATAAAAATGAATAAACAATAGTGATCTATTCATTAGATTATGGAGTCAACAATCCATATTCACCTACAATCCTAGTGTAAAATCTGAAAGCACATACTGCAACCTAAACTTCATCTCAGAAAATAAATTGCCATCTAATTTATTTGGCTCATAAAACTGAGGAAAACTTTCCAATTGATTCCAAAGACAAGAATGACTTTGTGTAAACTTTGTTCCTAAAATAAAATATTACTCCCTTCCTTGAGAAGCCATCCTAATTTATAAAAACACTTTTTGTTCCAAAAATACTCATTAACATCATCATAATTTATTGAAAGAGAATGAGGAACCTTCCCACTATAACTATACTCTTCTTCCCCTTTTACTACATGTTACTATGATGTAACAACAATGTGGAAGAAGACATTTTTTCTCGTATAAGTTGGCCCTTGTATTTGGTAAGAATATGAAATTGGCAGTCTACCATCAAAATATAGGAAGATATTTTCTTGGTTACTCTTAGGGATGGAAACTTACAAGACTATCGTGCTCTTTGATTTGGATCATAAGGTATGCCTACTCGCAGAAAACAAGTGAATTGTTTGGCCTTTTAAATTTATATCGCAACTATGCATATATCTATAGAAAAAGTACACATGTTCTAATTGACATACTTATGTAGCCATATTATTCCATCAATCAGTGTGATTTTCAAAATCCTGCAAATTATTTTTCTGAAACTATAACTATTCACACTCCAAACTAAAATAGTTGAAAAAGAACAATCCATATACTACACACTAGAACCAACTAATCTATTGCACACACTCATCAATTATCCAATCCAACACCCTACTTTATTAGACTAAAATTATGCATTGTTAGGTGTAGTCATACTTCTAATGTAACCACGTGAGAAGTGGATTATCTGACATGCCACCTTACATGCAACTGAAAGCTTGAAAAATATTTACAATATGAAACACAACCTCGATAGAAAACTAACACTTACAAGTGAACTTTAAAGAGTGCATCATATTTAGACATTTGAAACTTCTGATCGTTTCCATGAGGAAGAAAAATATGCAGTTACGTGCCATTATCATAACAAGAGATGAACTTGTTATTTTGAACCATTTGAATATAGAACCCATGGAATCACCAAATAAACAAAGTGAGGTTACCAGGTGAAAGAAATGCAACCAATATTTAATGTATAATCCGTGTTCACCAGCAAGGAGTAGATTTAATTAATTATCATTCTCCCAGGGAATTTTTTTTTGTTACTTTGATCCTTGGAAATGGTACCAAATTATATATCATTTCTCGAAGGAAATTTTTGGCTGTGAAACTGTGTGAGAAACCAACTCAACCAAATTTAGGTTCAAGTTGTCCCTCAAACCAAAGGGGGCTCCTTCAAGTGTTATGGGTCTTTAATGTTGTTCAATGTCACTGAACAATACCCTATGAAGCACAATGGTCAGATCTAGGGTTTTTTGTATAGGTGGTTGTTGATGAGTCACACATCCCTGCTTAGAAAATAAGGCCTTTTCTTGCAGAGGCTTGATTAAAGTGCTAGCGTTCAACTATGCTAGAAAAGCATAGCTAGCTAGTTTTTGATAGAGAGAGGATAAATTAGAGAATTATATATCCTCCCTGAATATTCAATTACCTAATAGGATCATAAACATACAAAAGAGCCTCTATAGTGATAATAAATACATTCAAGTATAGCATAGAAACAACAAACTAATTATTTATAGGTGATAAATTAGAGAGATTGTTCAATATTTTACTCAGCATAGAAAAAAACACTATATTAGGGACATCAAGGAGGCTGATACTCAGCTTGGCCCTTCCTCGTGTCCTATACTACCTCAAATATGTGCAGAAAATATTATATAATCATTGGTAGCACTCACATGTACACATGTTCTACCAATAAATTGAAGCCAGAAACCCTTGAATTAAAACTCTGTCATATTATGCTTTACAAAAATATGAGGGTCTTTATAGGCTTAAAATCCAACCCTTTAATAATTAAAATGAAAGTATACTCTAGAGAATATAGTCTTAAATCTATTGTAAGATTTTGGGAATAAAAATATTAACAATGCACTAAAAATAATATATAATTTGTTACAAACTTTCTAGCAACTAAATAAAATAAAGACTAAAAATAAAAATAAATCTAAAATGGTTGCAACGTGTCTCGAATGGTTGAAAATGTAGCAAAATTCCTTTGAAATAGGAATTCCCTACCACTTATCCTTTGACTGACAATGATTGTGTGCATGAGAATCTGGGATTAACAATTGTTGACTTATATCCTTCCTTGAGATCCTCTGCCATATGTTAACTGACTGCCACCTCATCCACCATATTTCATGTTCTTGAATTGATCCTCGAATCTTGAATTGACCTTCTAACTATTTAAACTTCTTCCTGGATATCTAAACTTATCCTCGAATGCTAATATTTTGTCAAAGAATTTTGGATTTCATCTTGTGTGTTCGATTACTCTGTTATTACTAGATATTCCTTGAACCTTTACTACTTTGTGAATATATTCACAAAATCCCTAAAAATCTATATTTAATCATAAGTTGCTAATCATAAATCTATGATTGTTTTTCCACCCTTCATTTAACATGCACCTTTCTAAATATATGCAACTCCCCTTTCTATATATTCTACAAGTCTTTAACTAGTCCTGTATGGAGACATTCCTTTATTTCTCCAACAAGAATTTCCAATTGAAGTTGTTTCTTGTAGAAAACATGAGGTTTTTTTCACATAACCCTATAATCCATATCATATAATTTGTAAAATATGATTTGGTTTTATCTCTAACCAAATTTCATTTAGACCAAGAAGGGAACAACCCTAATTTTCGAAGTATTTTATTCTAATGCTGCTTCAAAAGTATTTCATTGCAATTTTTAGTATCAGTTTTGTAGGTGATGATCTTCTCATTACACAAATTTTATCTGTAATTTCCAGTCTCTAATATTTATTGGATTTGAATATAAAAATATGGCTCTACAATCTTGTTAATAATATAAAAAAGGCACTCCTTTCCGAGTACTGCTCATTATTATTCACTTCTGAAGATACATCCACTTTATTGTAATAGAACTCCCATTTTGATACCCAACACACCTATAAACATGCTCATTATTGTCATTAGCAAGAAGAAATGAAGTATTCAATATTTTGCAGCAAATGTTGCATCATTGAATTCAAGTAAATGCCATTTCAATTCAATAATTATCAAGAATCATGCATCAATGGTAAATTGTTGACACTTAAGTGTGATCTTATTTTGATATTTTGAACCCATTTTTGGGTGCAGGATCCCCCAAGGGCAGTTTTGGGGCTAAAAGCCCATATTTTGGTCCAATTTTGTAATCCAAGTGTAAAGACTCTGCATTTTGTGGTCGTGGAGTGTGTACGTGTTAAAGAGTCATAGGGTTGTTCACCCTTATTTTGGTAATGTAAAGTCGGTTGTAAAAGATCTACCCTTGGTCCACAGACCATGGGATTGTATAAACAGAGCTAAGCTCTAAGTAGTTTGACAACAAAATTCAATAATCAATGAAGATATGATGTATGAAAGATAGCTCTAAAGTATAAGTCTAAGTCTTGGGTCGTAGCATAGGTGGAGGCTCTGCAACTGAGTGTGCAGACCCCTGCAGCTGAGTGCGCAAGGCGAGTCGAGTCTATAATCGTTCAGAATTATCAATAAAGGAAAGCATTCTATAATTTTTGCATCTTTATTTCCTATTTATGAATCTGTTATATTGGGTATGAATTTCACTTATAATTCTTATATGATGCGTGAATATATGTAAATGTGTTGGTTAAGTAAACACAAGTAAGAACATTTGTTTACGCGAAGCTAACTTAGATCAGTTAAAGAGGTAAGTAAGACACTTAGCCTAGTTTGGGAGATATTGTTGTTCATTTCCCTAGCAGCGCGAAAGTCCCTAAGCCGTAGGTTAGGGCTGCGTGGAATCCAATTGTGCCATTTCGCGAAGGTACCGAAGGGTAGAACAAAGGGCTACGAAACCTGCGCGAAGGCAGATATAGGGGAATAAACTGACATCACAACCATGTCAAGGGTGTGGAAACATGATTCCAACATCCCCCCATACTACTTCAGGTGAGACTTCAGTCCCAGCTTCGCGGGATGATGCCTAAAGGGCCAATAGTGTAGGAATTTGTTTGGCTAACTAACGTTGAACCTAGTTCAGGCCCCCTCAGACCAACACCCATCCATGTGCATCTTCAAATGTTGGCATTTTTTCATCTCCCTTGTACTGGTTTTCCAAATTAAAAAATGGTTTTTGGCCTTGTCGTGCCAAATGTATGACAAAGCTATCTTCATTTTGAATTCCAAGTGGTCACAGATGACCTTGATCCACCATCCGGCCCACCATGAAATGTGTTCCACCTCAGAGGAAAAATATGATTTTTGATCATTAAATATATATGATAAACCAACCCAATCCATTAACACAGAAGTTACACATATAAATCCTTTGATAGATCTGTAACTTTCTTATATGAAACCCAAACAATTTTTCTTCCTTCCTAAACAATATTTAGCCTCCATCTATAGCCACAACAACTGCAATGTTTATGTTGTTATTCTATTTTTTGTATCAATTTTCTAATCTAGCATTCTAATTGTATTTGATAGTCATTGAAATGAATTTTTCCTGAAATCCAAGAACACAATACCATAAAAAACAAATTAAACTCTCCACATATGTTGTCTTCTTATTATTCTGAGTATTTCATAGATTGCTTGTTTCCACTCTTATGCATTCCTATATTCCACTTTGACATTGAATATCAAGATATTTTCCCAATTCTTGGACTTTGACCTTGTCTATGAAGGGGTTTGAAAATATTCTTTGGTCAGGTGTCCCACCAAGACAAATCTAAGAGATATATTTTTAAAATAAAACTTGTGAAAAAAGGTTGAAAGTAACACATTTTCATTAAGCTATGCGAAGTCAAATGATTTCATGTTTGTTGCAACAACTTCTTCTGCCAGATTTCCTCGTGTCTAGAACTGTGTACTTTCACGTTAATTTTGTACATGAAATGAGCTTCACAATGGAAATATCATCATGAATATGGTACCTTAAAATATTAATATATTCATTTATAACATGGTCTTCTTCCTCTTACAAAATGCCTCTTCATTTGATATTGTTTTTTATTTTCATATCTCTGTGTCAAAATTAGAGAATGCTTGTCAATAGTTTGTAAGAAAACATTTTCTCCCTGATTTCTCCACCTACTTGGCACAAGTTCATCATTTTTTTTCCTCTTCTATAGGTAATCTCATGATAACATGCTTCTTGCTTTAACTTCATCTTTACCATTTTTAATCTCCTTGAATTCACTTCAACAACTTCTTAATCTTCAAAGAATTGCTCTATCTATTGGATCTAGTCCATCAAATTGTCTGGTTTAATGGTCATTAACCGATGAAATTATGCATTACCAAATTTCATTTACCTATTGGTGAAGGTGTTGTTTTTTGTAGGCATTGTCATCATTGTGGAAGTCTCGATGTCATAAATGCATTGTTTGCTATGAAAAACACTAATACACTTGTTTCCTAAATAATTCAAACCTTGTAGAAGTTGACAACATCAAAATGTGTTATGAATAAAACCATAAGGGAATTACGGGGTGGGGAGGGGAGGGGAGGGGTGGGGGAGCTAGTTGGTAAGTTGTTCTTTTTAAAGGGGGCGCACATTTCTCTAGATTAAGCCACTTATGAAATTTTTTTTGACAAAAAAACTTAATCTACGACCCCCCGACTTCTGTTAAATGTTTAACCACCTGGGGGGTCTGCACCTAAATCACCTTCGTTGATTTACAAGTGCATCTAATCAGAATTAAAACCTACCTGCAATTTACCTGTGCTCTGTTATCATCAACTTTTAACACTCAACATTTGGATAATATAATTTTTCAATTTTAACTAACATACTTGACATCTAACATTAATTTGTTGGTGACTTACTATTGGTGTTAAACATTCATTTCCTGGTGCTAATTTGGGTGCGTTTTACTTTATAAACAACTGCAACAAACTGAGTTTTTTATTTGACTATTCATGGGAAATAATCCCACATTAACCGTACTCGGATGCGGGTGTCAACAATGTTAATTAAGGTGATAAGACAGACCGCCGACGGACAGAAGAGCCATATGGCTACCTGCATCGTCCCACGCGCTTACCTCAGATGAATTCATAACACATTCTAGAAGATAATAAATTACCCCGAAAGCTATGACACATTCACCTCCCTCATAGCCATGGCCCCTGTAATTCGATTTGCAAATCCTCCTCTTCTCCATGGCATCTGCCCTCCGCAAGCCGCTGAACTGTGTATTGGCACTGCGATAGGAAGTCGTTGCCTGATTCTCCCTTGCCTAGATCTTGGTAATGGTTTCCATTTCTCACATTCCAGTCTCTGTATTTTAGACCAAGCCCCGACCTCCCTTGTTCACTCTCCCCGTCGCTATACCTCCAACTCCTCTGCTGTCAACATAACTTAAAATTCTGTTATGGCTCGCCTCAGGCATCACATGCGCAGTAGGCATGGAGGAACCCGTGGAGGATTCATCCACTCGCAGGCTTCGATCAGTTCTGCCTCTGATTCCCCAGACTCATCCACTAAGATGCCCAATCCGCTCATCTACCCTTCTCATCGCTACCCGAACACCCGAAGTGGCAGAGGTAGGAGAGAAGGTGTTGTTCGCTCTGCGGATTTCCCTCTTCCTCCTTATCTCACCCCACACAGGACTCAATTTCGCTTCCGTAGTACCTTGAATCGGCCTACAACCACTGCCATGGGCACAATTTCCTTCGTGGAAGAGCCTAAATCGAAAGCTCCCCTATCTAGCCTCAGGGACAAGAAGAGTGGGGAGGCTCTAGGTCGTCGAGGAATCAACATCCCTGGCAACAAGCAACAAAGTGAAAGTAGAATGGCTCTGCATGGCAAGGCCAAAGCTGGAGGTTCATCAGTTGAGGACGACAAGCATAATGGCACGAAAGCTTCAGACAGCAGGAAGAACGACACTTCGGAGAGGCAAATGGGTAGAGGAGGTGATGAGGAGGCTCCACCAACTCAGGGACGTGGCGTGTCTAAAGCGGATGATGACTGGTATCAATTTGCATGCAGGATTGAGGAGGAAGCAGCCCCGGAGGAGCCACCAGCTTAACATGTGGCCTACTGCGAATGCGTCCTGCTGCCAGGTGGACGTGTCTCACTGTTTTTGTGGTTCTGGATGTGTCTCTGTCTTCTGGCTGAGTCTCTACCAAGTGGATATGTCTCACTGTCTTTTGGATGTGTCTCTGTCTTTTTGGGTTCTCGAAATGCATTTTCTCTTTTATTTTTTTCTGGAAAAACAAGGTTTACTCGACTATAGTTTTTTTTTGGTTCAATGGGCTGGTTTCCCCGATAATGGGGGCAGTCTTTATGGCTTCTTGGACTGGTTTCCCCTATGTAGGGGCAGTCCAAAACAAACAGTTTCAATTTATGATGATGATAGAGGATCAACAACTCTGAGGCCATGCCTCTCTGCAACCTTTTTTGTACCATATCAATAGAACAATATTACTTAGAAAAAAAAAATCCCACATTAACCGTGTAAAAAAAGTTTCATGATGTTTTTATACACCATGCCCTTCAAAACCAACTCAATGCATAGTGCAAAGTATTCTATCCTTAGCTTAGCACTTGAGGCATTGGGCATTGCCTTAGCTTGTGATGGGTGGCTTTGATCCTTGTGCAATTCTCAGTGAAATTGATGGATGATGAATCCTTTGTGTTGAAATGTATTTAGACCTAGAGATTGTGCTCCACTCAATATTTTTTGCAACAATTTTATATTTAAACTAATAATTTTATAAAAATATTATAATGATATTTTATAAAATAATTATTTAAAATTAATATTAAATTATTATTAAAAATATCCCAGCGACTTGTAGAAGAACCATTTAGCCTAGAGAATTTGCATATGCCCAAGACTCTAGCCAGGAATGAATTTGACAAAATTTAAAGCATTTTCACTCGATAATGGGTGCAAGAAAATACTACAACAAGTTCCTTAATGAAATACTTGGCCATTAATATATGAACTTATAACAACCCCCAAAATGTTAATTTGGGAGTAAATTGCACTCATTTTGAATATTCAATATTTAGAAAACTCTTTAGACAATACAAGGATATCTTTGCTCGAACATATGACAAATTAAAATTTTGTGACACTAATATTACTCAACATGTGGTTCCAATAAAACCAGATACTAAACATGTACGATAAAAGTTAAGAAAAATTCATCCTAAGCTAGGAAACTGGATTACATAAGAATTAAACAAACTTTTAAAAGCTAGTATAATTTTTCGAATCAGACACTCATAATGGGTATACGACTTTGTTTTGGTTAGGAATAAAAATGGGGACATTAAAATATACATTGATTTTGGGAATCTTAACAAGTATTCTGAAAAATATAATTATCTCATTCCTCCTATGGAACAAATTTTACAATCTATTTTTGTTTCAGAATTTTTTTCTTTACGTGATGGTTTCTCTAGCTATAACTAAGTTTTGGTTGCACCAACAGACCAGATCAAGACAACATTTTCAACCAAATTGGGAACTTTTTCATATCAAAGGATTCCATTTGGTTTAATAAATGCGAGGGAAACATTTCAATGAGAAATGGATATTTCACTTAAGGGTCTAATTAATAATTTTATGGTTATTTATTTGGATGATTTATACTCTAAGAAATACGAAGATAATGTTGAACACCTAAAGAAAATCTTTGACAAATGTAGAAAATATGGTATATCATTAAATCCTAAGAAAACTATATTTGTTTTACTTGAAGATAATCTTCTAGGATTTGTGGTATCTAAATCTAAGATCATTATTGATGTAGACAAAGTAAAATCTATATCACAAATTCCTCTTCCTCATAAAAAAAAAATGTGATCTTTTCTAGGAAAGATCATTTTTGTAAGAAGATTCGTTCTCGGATTTGCAAAAATTATTAGACCAATGGAGGGTATGATAAAAAAATATTATATATTCAAATGGAACACCACAGAGAAGGACACTTTGAAAATCGTAAAAGAAGCAATTGTTGCTACACTTTCTCTCATCATCCCAAACCTTGAAACATAGTTCATTTTCTATCCTTTATCCTCTAACTTGTCTTATGTACTTATCCTAACTCAGAAGAATCTGAATGGTATAGAGATACCAATTTATTTTATGCTTTTCGGGTTCCAAGGAATAAAGTTGAATTATCCTGACTTTGAAAAATAGGCTTAGATCGTATTTAAGACTATTAAGCATTTTTAACATTTCATTTAAAATCTCATATAAAAGTGATTGTTCCTTATCCTGTTGTATGAAATATGCTTGTGTAGAAGGATCTAGGAGTAAAGTGAGTGAGCTGAATGACCATGCTCCATGAATATGACCTTGATATCAAACCATCAAAGATCATTAGAGCATAAGTTCATTGTAGACTATTAGAATAATCGGAAATATCATAAACTGTTTAGGAAAAAGGTTGGTATAAAAAATTCGCGGTAAACCAAGACAAAATAATTTAGATTCTTGTACAAAACAATACTTGGTATTATGAAATTACATACTTTTTGTTGAATGGAACTGCACCTAATTATTTATCCCTAAAAAAAAAACTGATATTAAAATGTGTTAGATATTAGTTAATATATGGAGTGCCTTCTAGAAATAACCATGTGTTGGGCATGGATCCCCCAAGGCAAGTTTTGGGGCGTAGAGCCCAAGTTTTGACTAAGCCTATTGTAAAGAATCCGTGATGTGTGGGCGCGGAGCGCGAATATTGTAAATGAGTTAGAGGGTTGTCCGCCCTCATTTTTGTAATGTAATGTTGGCTTGAGAGATCTACCCATGGTCCGTGAACCATGGGATTGTATAAATAGAGCAAGGCTCTAAGTTGTAAATGGAGAAGAATCAATGAAATATAATGGAATGAATGACAATGAATTGAGTCTGATCTAAGTATAGGGTGAGTCGTTGGGTCGTAGAGTAGGAGAAGTCTCTGCAGCTGAGTGTGCAGGGCAGATTGAGTTTGTAACTGATTGAAGCAATAATAAAGAGAATTTTTACATTATTTCTGTGTATTGTTTCCTGTTTTATAATTTGAAGTATATTGGGCATGAATTGTAAGGTTACTGTTTATTTGTTGCGCGAACTTATATGAATATGTTGAATAAGTGAATATAAGATAAAGTATCTGTTTAGTGAAGATAACTAAATAGTATAAGAAGTTAAGTAAGATCCATAGTGTAACTTGGGGAAATAGTGCAGATCACTGCTCTAGCAGTGAGAAAGCTCCACATCCCCTGGTTAGGGCTGCGCGAAGGCGAATACAATAAGGCCCGAAGGCCTCGTAGTTCAGGAAAGTGCGTGGAGTAACCTACGCTAAGGTATTCACAGTTGGACTAAATCCATCCCTCAAACATCTCAAGGGTGTGGAAACCTGGTTCTAGCATCCCCCCATACTGCTTCTGGTGAGACCTCAGTCCACACTCTGCGGGCTGTTGCCGAAAGGGCCAGTAGTACAGGGATTTGTTTGGCTAAACAACTCTGAACCTGGGTCAGGCCCCATCAAGCCAACACTATGAATAATGTTTTACTCAGATGTTTGGAAGAGTCTGATATAGAAAACTATTCGTTGAACGTCATGATGTACCAACAAGTGGGCATTCTGGTGAAGAGATGACTGCAAAGAAAATTCTTCAAGTTGGTTACTATTGGCCAACTCTGTTCAAAGACTACTATGCTTATGCAAGAAAGTGTAAAACTTGTCAAATATCTTCAGGAAGAGAAAAAAGACATGATTTTCCTCTACAAATTGTTGAGATAGAAGGCCCATTTGAACAATGGGGTCTAGATGTTATTATTGATATCAATCCTAACTCATCTCAACTACATAAATATATTATCACTACTTCATATTACTTCACCAGGTGGACATAGACAACTCCACCTAAAATAATTAATGATGATTGGGTAATATATTTCCTTGAAAATAATATTATATCTAGGTTTGGTGTTCTTATAGACTTTGTATTCGTTTATGTTTCATGTTTCCCATCCCTTAAAATGACTAAGTTTTTTTTGGATAATGGAATTACAATTAAATTTCTACCAATTGTTACCCTCAGGGAAATGGATTGGAATACTCTACGAATAAAAACCTAATTCAAATAATTGATAAAATTGTACAAGACCATTAGATAAGTTGGCACAAAATACTCCCAAATGATTTATGGGCTAATAGAGTGACTCCTAAAAAATCATTAGGGAACTCCCCATACTTCCATGTTTATGAAAAAGAAGCCATTCTTCCTCCAAATATATTGTTACCATCCATGCAACTAGCTCAAGTTGTCAATAGGAATTCAATTAAATACATGGATGTGAGAATCCATGTTGGGTGTATTATATGGTGTATTAATGGAACAACATTTAATGTCAATCTGGGGTCTGTGGACTTTGAGACGCATCACTAGAAATGCCAAAGAAAGACTCTAGCAACATGCAAAACAAAACCCTAATTTGTCTCGCAAATAACAATCATTATCCACTCCAATTCTGCAGTCAAAGGTATTCATTAAAAGTGAGACCATAAACATTGATCCTACAAAACCGTTAATAACCTTCTAAGATCTAAAAAACATTGCATAAATTCTTAATTCAATTCCTACACTAGATTTCACAATTTCATTAAAAGAAAAATAACTTGATCGATTTGGACACTAGATACTTCAATCATTAACTTATCAAGAAAACTGAGATTTCAAATTAGATAAATAATAAAAAGCACCAAAAAACACATGCTTCAATCCTATCAATCCTACAAGCATGCTTACGTGAATCACACAATACACCAAAACATTATTGCACAATCTTATTCTCTAGTTATTAATTCCCACACTTAGTTCCTAAAATAGGAAATAAAAAACAGTTCCTGCACTTTGTTCTTATACCAGGAAAGACGAAAGAGTACCTATACTTTGTTCTTGTATTGGGGAAAAAATAAAACACTCTGCATCATTTGCTATGCATTCAAAATGAATAACAACAATAAAATATTAGTACATGAACATTCTTATAATCATCATCAGTGGATTGACCTTAAAATTTGAAGAAAACTAATCAAGTAAACAACTCAAAATACTTTAATAGTCCAGACATATACAAAAACAAATTTGTTTTTGCACTACAATGTCTTGTTCCTACACTAAATTGCCTCATTCGTGTATTGAAAAAAAACATGTGAATGAACCCACAAATTTCATTTCTTCAAGGTTAAAAGCATCTCAAATCACGAATATATTTGGAATAAGGCCAAAGAAGTCTTGCTTTAATTATCCCCAACAATGGAAAGGTTTTGAAGAGCTAAACTTACCAAAGACCAATTTTATAACTTTGAAACCTCAAGGTTGATCATATATTTGTGGTAATAAATTAATCAAAATACATAGTATCATGAAATAAACTCACTCCAGATCTAGATTGTATCACTCTTAAACCAAATACATCAAATGAACAGAGCGTATAAACAACATGTGCACACATATGAAAATGATATAACACTAATTTCACACTCCACAAATGTATTCATAAAAATTATCCACATCGTGCAACTAACTAAAGGATAACGAACTAGATTGGCTGGGCCTTACCTAACTAGCTCATTTTCTTATGAGGAAAAGAGTGAACTACAAAGTATTTAAAAATATTAACAAAATTGAACACTAATGAAGATAAAACTTGACATTGATGCTTTATTAATGAAACCCCAGTCTTTAATACATCAAAAGCTTCAATAGTCCATCTCCAATTTATCAGAGGAAGGGGAATATAACCCCCAGCATTGAACTCAGCCGCATGAGAATACGAAGAATGGTTTGCTAGCTAGGCTTGAAGCCATAGCTCTGTTTTTTATATAATTTTTTTACATTACAAATTTGGCTTTAAACAAGCGATTCCTTTGCAAACAATATGGAGATTGAATTCCAAAATTGTGTCATGAATGGGAGATCTAGTTCAGTAATGATCCAATTGAAGAAACACAAATCTGATGCAAATCTTGCAAATCTGGGTATATTTTGGAATTATGGAAAAAGCATCATTTTTTATAAACTGTGTCAAAGATCCTTTTGTATGTCTTAGACCGATGCAAATTTTGGAAATATATCTGGAGGAAACCTTATTTTTCATGTTTTAAACAAAAATCTCTCTTGGAATTTTCTGATTCAGCTCCATTGCCTCAGAATTTGTGTCTGAAGTTGACTATTTGGCTACTTTTGCAAATCTAGGTACCTGATTTTTCTACAGATCTTCCTCAAAGACCCTTTTGTATCTCCCCAATGGTGGCGAATTTTGGATAAATTCCAAATTACTACTCAATTTCCTATACGGGGAGTGATCTAGGATCGGGTGTGACAAAGGACCCTTCCAAGACCTTTTACTTTCGTGATGTGTTAAATTGCATTTTAAAAGAACATTAATGAATACATTTGCACGCTGTAAAGAAGAGGAACAAGACAATCATCAACACATGTAAACATAGGCGTTGACAACGGAGTTCATCTAGGAGGGACTACATCTCCCGTCCTCGGTGTCAAGATGGTGTAGGCCGCTGCATTAAGTGTTGTCAATAATGATGATGTACACAAGAGATGATGTCACGATTATACAAGGAAAATGCCCTCACACAGGACTGGCTCTAAGAGATGTTCCACTACTGGAACTCTCAATTAAAAGACTCCTATTAGTATGACACAAACTCATGCATGATGAGCATCTCGCCAACATGGCATAAAAGGGATCTCAATGTAAAATATGCATGAAGACAACAAGAGTATCCCAACAACATACAACAAAGGGATCTCAAAGCATAACATGAAAAATCATGACAGCAAGTACATCACATCAAAGATTCCGCATCAAATCAAGCAAGGAATCATGACAACATGTAATAAATAAGATCCTATATCAACATCAATCAAGGATTTGTGCAACATAATGCATAAAGAAGAAGTACATGAACACATCCTATACCTCACAATCAAGGCCCATCTGAAGAAGTGGATGTTACACTATTGAAGTTGTTTGGAGCATCGATCTCACGGCATCGATCGTATGAAGATGACTGCTCGCACATGAATGTGGACATCTGCACTAGCACTTAGAAAAGTGGCTGAAAAATAGAATGAGAGAATGAGAAATATAAATGCACCATCAGATTTGTGGCATCAAGTAGTGCAAAATTGATTGTCCAAAATCCAAATTCTGAGAAGTTGATGATTTGGGGTTCAAGGAATCTTTTAGATTCCCCTAGGATTCCTCAAAGATTTTGCTCCATGGGCGAACTGGAAATCTGCAACTCAAATGACGAATCTGATCTCACCATTGCGATCCCTGTAGAAAACCATGAAAAACAAGTATAAACTTGACTATATTCTGACATGGCAAAATTTTACCTCCTTGGGAAAATTTTAAGGCTCATGGTTATGCTCCCTATTTTTGCAGAAATCATGGTTCCACGTGCATTTTGAAAAATGAATGAAAAATGCAGAACTCAGATGGAGAAACGGACAACGCCATTGCGTTCATGGTGACAAGAGGTGTTGACTCCATATAAAATTTATCAAATTCTGACAAAGTGAAAATTTTGCCCTCCTACAAAATTCATGGTTCCTGCATTAAAAATTAATTAATTTGTCTCGAAAAGCGTGCCCTATCCTGGTTCCTCCATCTGCCTCGAACTACCATGCAAATGATAAAAATAGTGGGTTTATATAAATATATGGGCAGATTTTTCAATATGAGTGGTTGGTGCAGTTGGTTACGAATTCGTTTAATAGGGAGGAGGTTGGGAGGTCAATCCCCACCTCCTCCTTTTTTTATACACCACCAACGAAAACCAGTGCAGCAGCTCTGAGGGTTCATTATTATTAATCAGTAGCAAATTCTGAATACATCTCTAAATACCTCACAGGGTTATTCAGTTACAAAGATAAATATTGGCAAAAAGAATTGTGAGGTTACCTCACACTATCACTGGAAATCTTGGTTGATCTAGCCCCTAGACTGATTTCCCCCGGCGTTTCTACCTTCCTCTGTGTTGTATAAATATTTTAAAATTTAAATGATGGTTGGGTCGGGCCCGCCTTGGGTGGCCTGCCCACCGCACCCTCCTTCGCATGGCATGGTCGTGTAATGTTTGTTGGTTTGGGTTGCATTAATGTTTTTAAATACTGGATTGGGCCACCCGTGGTGCGGGCCGGCCACGTGGCCGGGTGAGTTTGATTCCCGCCGACCCAAATTTATGGTAACGTATGTGTAATATATATATATATATATATTATATATATATATATATATATATATATATATATATATATATAATATATGTATTACAAACATTACTATATAATGATATATATATATATATATTACATATACATATATACATATTATACATATACAATATACATATATATAATATAATATATATATATAATTATATATATATTATATATATATATTATATATATATATAATATAATATATATATAATTGTGTTGTGAGGGTACGCTGGGTTGGTGCTGCCAACGAAAATATTTATTATTATTTTTTTTTTAAATTTTTATATAAAAAATGCTCCCTTTTGAAAATGCAGAATTTTGGACCGTAGGACTCAATTTAACGATCCCACAATTTCGGCCGGAATCTGGCTAGAGTTGGCCGGAATCCGGTGGTCGGGTTCGGTCCAAATTGTGGCCTCCTTAAGCTGCCCAGTCATAAAAAAGTCAACCCAAATTTGACTACTTCTAACTTTCACATACGGACTCGGATTGACGAACCGTTTGCACCGCCACAATCAGGACGACGAGATCTACACTCTGGTCCTAGGGTCAAAGTCATTCTGAGAACTCTTATTTTCGAGCGTTCATAAGTCCTCTTTGTCCTATGTGTCTCTCTGGAGCCACCTGGATCAATCCTCCCCACTGAGGAGCTTTGGTCCTCCAAAAGCATGAATAATAACTTGCAACTTCTTTGTACCCTGTCTGCATCACAAGTGTCCTGAAAAGGTCTCACTTGCATCTCCTTATCCTTTGTTATTTGGAGCCTTGAGCGACGAGCTGACACCTGCTACCTCTGCAACCTGTAGTACTTTGTTTGCAAATTACATGCTTGATTGACATTACTAACTAATGACCCAAACGTCCCATTCTTGCCGCGAGTTTATAACACATACTCGGTGATCATGTTTACAACAAGTTGGACACAAGACCTCAGCTATGATAACAAGGCCGACACATCATTGTTGCTTCAACAAGTGATGAAACACATCATCACTGCAACATATGATTTACAAAAATAAGGCCAAACACTATTGTTTTAACAAGTGATGGAAACATGACATCACTTCCACAGTTTAACATGCGACTCAAAATATGACCAAACAACATTGTTGCTGACCAAGTGATGGAATCACATCATCACTTTTACACTTTCAAATGCAACAAATGATTTACAAAAGAACAACCATGAAACGACAACATGTCTAGAAACCATTTTTCACTTATCAATGTGAATGGGTCACCTCCTTGTTTTGATGGTCGAACAACTGCTTCACCTGGTTCACACACCAACGCTTTGTCTTTAAGGTGCTGCTCTGGATGGAGCCTCCAACAAATGGCTCTTTGATGGCCATTTCTATCGCAATGACTGTAGCAGGTTTTCTTCCTTCATATATGCTTAACCTGTTTCTTTTCATGTTGTTGAGAGGGTCTTTCACGCCTCATCCTTTTGAGTGCTCTCATTCTCTTCCAACACTTAGAAAATGTATGGTTATTTAATCCACAAAGGTGCATGTTTTTCGATGCCATGTTTTACGTTCATTATTAACAACATGATCATAATCGAAATGAACATTTGAAGATCGAAAGTGGTTATACCTTCCCTTGCCGTCTCTAATGTTAGTATGGCGACGAGAGCTTGCCTCAACTCTCTCCCTGCAATAGGCACTGCCATGGGATGATGGGGATGTGTTCCCATCATTATCTTTCCTCAACAATTTCAACGATGTCTTAGATGAATCTGACACCTTCGAGCACTCTCCTTTATTGTATCTCGAGCCTGCAAATTGAGGTTTGTGCACAACCTCCAAAGGTTGAGTTATGTCTTGGTTATTTACACCAAGTTCTTCTTCCTTCTCATCCCTCGTCCTTGTAAGGAGCCTCATGTTTGTCCCTATAATTGGGATCTCCAAATCTCCAACATACATCATACTATGTGATGATGAAACCAAAAGGAAATCAACATCTTTTACCTCCTCTTTCGATTAGAAAAGAAATGATGAGGGTTTCTCATCATCCATTGTTGGTGGTTCGCTAAATCTTGTGGCACATTCCCCAAATTCATTTCTGACATACCCAAGTCCTGTTTGACACAGTAATTCCTCTACTTTGATGGGATTGACAATGCCTTGGCCATTAACGGCCAAGCCTTTTCCTTCATACCCCATTTTCTTCAACAATTTGGAGCCAATTCATGTGGTATGATTTTCAAAAACAACGAAATCATCATCTGGAAACATACATGAATTTGGAGAACTACATTTTACCTCACATGGGTCATGCTGCAGCTTTTCCAAGGCCTCATCCTTTGCTTGCAGCTATCATAGCAAAATTTGTTTTTCTTTTTCTCTTCATGTAGACGCATCTTCAATTCAATGTTCTTTGTTTGAAGATTATGTTTGTTTTGCTTCAGTTCTTCCATGGCCTCTTCTGTGGCTTGCAATTGAAGCTGCAATCGCTCCTTTTCCTCTGTCTCTTTCTACAGAGTTTCATACATTATCTCTACCGTTTTGGAAATGTTGAGCATGGTCTTGTACATCGCTCTTTCATCCTCTGTTGCTGCATGTTCCATTGTTCACGCTGCAATTCCCATTAATGTAAATACCGCTCTGATACCACTTGATCTAGGTCTGTGTGTGACGATGGACCCTTACAAGACCTTTTACTTTCATGATGTGTTAAATTGCATTTTAAAAGAACATTAATGAATACATCTACATGCTGTAAAGAAGAGGAACAAGACAATCATCAACACATGTAAACATAGGCGTTGATAACGGAGTTCATCCAGGAGGGACTATGTCTCCGGGCCCTGGTGTCAAGATGGTGTAGGCTGCCGCATTAAGTGTTGCCAATAATGATGATGTACACAAGAGATGATGTCACGATCATACAAGGAAAACACCCTCACGCAGGAGTGGCTCTAAGAGATGTTCCACTACTGGAACTCTCAGTCAAAAGACTCCTATCAGTATGACACAAACTCATGCATGATGAGCATCCTGCCAACATGGCATAAAAGGGATCTCAATGCAAAACATGCATGACGACAACAAGAGTATCCCAACAACATACAACAAAGGGATCTCAAAGCATAGCATGACAAATCATGACAACAAGTACATCACATCGAATATTCCGCATCAAATCAAGCAAGGAATCATGACAACATGTAATAAACAAGATCATGTATCAACATCAATCAAGGATCTGTGCAGCATAATGCATAAAGAAGAAGTACATGAACACATCATATACCTCACAAATAAGGGCCATCTCAAGAAGTGGATGTCACACTGCTGAAGCTGTTCAGACCATCGATTTCATGGCATCGATCGTATGAAGATGACTGCTCGCACATGAATGTAGACATCTACACTAGCACTTAGAAAAGTGGCTGAAAAATAGATTGAGAGAATGAGAATTCTGAATGCACCATCAGATTTGTGGCATCGAGTAGTGCAAAATTGACTGTCCAAAATCCAAATTCTGAGAAGTTGAGAATCTGGGGTTCAAGGAATCTTTTAGATTCCCCCAGGATTCCTCAAAGATTCTGCTCCATGGGTGGATTGGAAATCTGCAAGTTAGATGACGAATCTGATCTCGCCATTGCGATCCCTGCGGAAAACCATGAAAAACAAGTATAAACTTGACTATATTCTGACATGGAAAAATTTTACCTCCTTGGGAAACTTTTAAGGCTCATGGTTTCGCTCCTTGTTCTTGCAGCAATCATGGTTCCACATGCATTCTGAAAAATGACCAAAAAATGGAGAACTCAGATGGAGAAAGGGACAATTCCATTGCGTTCATGGTGACGAGAAGTGTTGAATCCATATAAAATTTGTCAAATTCTGACAAAGTGAAAATTTTGCCCTCCTGCAAAATTCATGGTTCCTGCATTAAAAATTAATTAATTTGTCTTGAAAAGCGTGCCCACCCCTGTTTCCTCCATTTTCCTCGAACTATCGCGCAAATGGTAAAAATATTGGGTTTATATAAATATATGGGTGATTTTTCAATATGAGTGGTTGGTGCAGTTGGTTATGGATTCGTTTAATTGGGAGGAGGTCGGGAGGTCAATCCCCACCTCCTCCTTTTTTTATACACCACCAACAAAAGTATTTTAAAATTTAAATGATGGCTGGGTCGGGCCCGCCTTGGGTGGCCCACCAACTGCACCCTCCTTCGCTCGCCCATCGCACCCTCCTCTGCTCGGCCACCTTACCCTCCTCCGCTCTGCATGGCATGGTCGTGTAATGTTTGTTGGTTTTGGGTTGCATTAACGTTTTTAAATGCTGGATTGGGCTGCCCGTGGTGTGGGCCAGCAACATGGCAGGGTGAGTTCGATTCCCGCTAGCCAAAATTTATGGTAACGTATGTATATATAATGTTATTGTGAGGGTGGCGGGGTTGGTGGCCCGCCACCCAAATATTTGTTATTATTATTAATTTTTAAATTTTTATATAAAAAATGGTACATTTTTAAAATGCGGAATTTTGGACTGTAGGAGTCAATTTAACGATCCCACAATTTTGCCTGGAATTCGGCCGGAGTTGGCCAGAATCCAGTGGCCGGGTTCGGTCCAAATTGTGGCCTCCTTAAGCTGCCTAGTCATCAAAAAGTCAACCCAACTTTGACTGCTTCTAACTTCCGCATATAGACTTGGATTGACGAACCGTTTGCATCACCGTGATCAGGACGACGATATCTGCACTCTGGTCCTAGGTCGAAGTCATTCTGAGCACTTTTATTTTCAATCATTCATAAGCCCTCTTTGTCCTATGTGTCTCTCTGGAGCCACTTGGATCAGGGAGAAAAACCCATGTTCCAGAATTTGCATATTCGACTTTATATGCACGCAAATCGAGGAGGAAGTTGGAAGTTTGAGCACTACTACAGATTTGGGGCTGTAGCATTAATTAATTTCTAAAAATCCATTTTTACAACTTGGGTACATTTTGACTGATGTGGAAGTGTTCAAACAATATTTTAAACAAAAACCTCTCCCGAATTTTCCAAAAAATGTGTCAATGTATGAAAGCCCCAAATTGGTTGCTCTCTAGTGTAGGAATGTTCCTCTTTAGTGCAGGAACAAGTCAATTAGAGATAAGTGCATCTTTGACTGTCAAAAATGATCTAAAATAGTTCTGAATAGATTTCATCTATCATTTTCCTCCATGACAAGCTCAAATGATCGAGTGGTCCCTATATACTTCCATTTTTTAGCAGGATCTCTATCAAGTGCAGGACCTGCATTAACAACATTAATGATCATCAACCCTAATAAATGCATATAAAAAAGGTATAAAATGAAAACCGAATGTGAATCTTCGCTATTACATCAAAATAATGTATAAGTGAAAGATAAAGGTTCATAAACTCATAAAACAAGGGAATAAGTGAGGCATCAAATGGGAAAAAAGATGCATTAGATATAACAATTATGGGGCCTGACATACCCCATGACTATCATCTTGCATGTCCTCATGCAATCGAATCAACTTCTATATTGATGATCCCTTGAAAGAAACAAGAATTGAAACATAAATGTTATTGCACTGATAATATTGTTGCTTGCTAGATTTGACTGTTCTAATAGAAAAATACATGTTGGTCCATCTTTATTCATTAAGACTGATCAAAAGAAAATATAATTCTAGGGCTCCCATGGGAATTCTAGCAATGTTGTCACTCCAAGGATAATGTCATCATGAAATAGCCAACTGTAAAAAATTCCATAAAACATCTCAAGAGAAGTACATATCAGTAGGTCTCCACCTCAATATCCTCATTACAAATAAAAGTGACACGATTTGAAAAATATGATGTTAAATATCGATGGAAATAGGGAAAAAGAAAGATGACAAAACAATACCTTCCCCGGATGACCATATTACCATTACCCAATCATATAGTTGAATATCCTCTTGTTCAAGCAAAGTGAATCACCTGCACTAAGGGTCCCACATCGATGAAAACCTTCATATTCTAAAAGATAGAACTCCAAAGCACATTACCAAAAGGATCTTACAGCCATTCTTAGAGAGATATTATAATGGGTTGAAAGAAAGACAAAAACAACCAGGTAAATCATAATGTAAAATTAACTTTAATACCATAGGCATGGACTTGCTTCGAGCACGCGTCTATAACCTCGACATGGATTCCTTTTAACCCCATGAAATGCCTATGTCGCATCTATTATATATGAACTCGAGTCAATTGAAAACATTTATATTTGTTTAGAAATTAATTGAAGGCCGTTATCTTGGCTTGGTAACCAGCTAATGATAGTTCCATTCACGAGAACTAATAAGAATGAACAAGAAAACTCGTGATGAGACCTCTTGTCTTCCATCTTTACAACTGAAAGCCATTACCCTCCCTTGGTGACTAGTTTCAGTAATGTCATTCTCATTAGGACCCATTATCATGGTATCTTGGCTCGTAATGAGACCTCCCATCCCTCAATTAATCAACTTAAAATAAACTATGATTATAATTAACCTTAAATAGGTTACTTAATGAGATTTCTCCTCCAATGGTATTTGAATTATATCTTCCTCGATTGAATGTTTTGCAATGATAGGAGATGTTTTCCAAACTCACCCCTTCCCCCAACCTCAAACATATATCATCAAACTCAATAGGGGAGTCAATGGGAAGAATTGGTGTTTTAAATTGTTTCGCAACTTGCTGGTTTGGATTAGGGTTAGGTCTAGGGTTAGGGTTTAGATTAGGGTGTGGTCTAGTGTTGGGTCCAAGGTTTGAATTAGAGTATGGATTAGAGTTTGGATTAGGGCTAGGGTATGGATTATGATAAGTAATAGGATATGGATTGGGGTAAGGTTGCAAAGGTAGTTGGGACCATGGAGGAGGATGACTTGGTAGTGCTTTGAGTGGAAATTGTGGTTGTTGTTGTTGATTTTACATGAAAAATTTCCCTAGGGAAGGGGATCCAAACAATTCCTGAGTCCATGGGGTTATTTTATTTGAGGATGAGGTCCATGGAGCGGGCCAATGTGGACATGGAGTAAGGTATCCAGTTGGAGGAGGATCAAAATTTTTCCATGGAACTGCAGGATTGTAAATCTATTGAGGAACCTACTTAGGATAATAAGAATTAGTCGAAGTACTAAATGGTGATGGGTTTTGAGTTATACCTAGTGGTTATTTCAATTCCTTACTTGGTTTCCTGAGTACCTTTAGTAATTTTGGCAGTGATGGGAAATGTTTTGTTGCATGAGCCTCTTCACAAATTCTGCAAACTTTTAGGCTACTAAGTGGACACTTTCCAAGGAAGTGTTTCTTTCTATAGTTGGCGCAAAATATTAGAAGTGGTTATTCATCATTCTTTTGTTCTTCCTGCAAATCATCCAATTTTTAAATCAACGATTTAATAATATTATCTTTATGTTCAAGAAAAATACTAAGTTTTTCACATATGAGTTCATCGTTGGATGGTTTGTATATCTCTGCAGCAACATCAAAACACCTCATTGGAATATTCCTCAAAATATCATTTTTCTGTTCTCAACAAGCCAACTTGTATATTTCGTCAGCACAGGGGTAATATATGTTGAGAATGGCAACAAGAAATTCCAGTTTAATTTTTCCTTGAATTAAACTAAAATTTAAAATCGAATTCTATTCTCATAGCAACTTGTAAATAGTTAATTAAGTTTACTTAACTTAATCATCTTAGGAATTTCGAGTTCGAAATATTTCTGTAGTCATGTATATGTTCTTCCTAAGTTTTAGGGGTCCAATATGAGTTTAAATTGAGTTGGAGATTAGATCACAAAGTTTACTGAGTTAATTTAAGTTAAATTAGTTCCAAACTATTTGTGGAACTAATAGAGAGTTAACAGTCACTTGGTGCACTAGTGCATCCAAAAGTGTCACTCTAGTTAACTGAAGATTCCCTCATCAAAAACTCATGCATGCTGATTCAGAGAAAGACCCAGTTGAGACTAGAGTGAAGGGATAATGTACTATCAGTTGTATTATTTACTGGAATGTAAATGTCATGAATGCATCAGAGATTAATCCTATGTTTTGATTGCACATTTTTGGAAGCATGAATTCCCTTGAAATACAAACTATTCATCCTAGGAATTACGTAAGAGATTAGGGGCTTGGCGAGCTGTAAATTTGGCTAAGTGTTTGCCAAGAGATAGCTTGTGAGTTGAGAGAGTTGAGCATACTTGTGCGGAATTGTTCTAATGAGAACAAGCTTTTCATCTTCACTCATATTTATGATATATGAAATACATATATCGGGGTTTTGAGTAGTGGCTTTCCCGAGATACATCTTATGTTATGTGCCATTCATTTATCTTCTTCTTGTTCATATTGTTTTCATCGATCTATTGGATTCTGCTCATTGAAAGTAGAAGTAGATTCTTGTCCTGTGCTTTAGTACATTGCATGAGCTTGTGAATCAGAGGATTTTCTACATGGTATCAGAGTTGAGCATAGTATACTAGAGGAGATTTCAAAGTTTTGAGTTTTGGGTTACATGTGAAATTTGAATTTGCAATACATACTTCAGGATCGGTAGATGGCATTCTATGGTTTACGACTTGAGTATGCCTTGGAAGGAAACACAAATTTTATAACCTAGAGGGATAGAATGGAGGCTGTGCTAGAGGATAATGGCTTTAAGGAATTCATTGATCAAGAAATTCCTAAGCCAACAACATCATATGCACAAAATTTGGTTGAATGGAAGAAGTGTGTGGCAAAGGCAAGGCGGATAATCCTTGAGGGAGTTCGAGACCACATTGTCTTGAGTCTCCATGGAAAGTAAACTTTGTATGCTATGTGGAAAACATTAACAGACTTGTATCAGAATAATAGTGGCCAACGGAAATTGGCACTGAAGGACAAACTTCGAAAAATCAAAATGGAGAAAGGTGAGACGATTCCAAAATACTTGACCAAGTTCACTCAGTGTCATGATGAACTTGGGAGTGTTGGAATCACGGTTTCTGAGGATGATATGATGAGTCTTTCTCCTATAGGAATACAAAAGAGTTGGCATAGTTATTAGGACACTGTCAATGGTCAAGAGACTATGCCATATTGGGAACAACTGTGGTCGGATTTGATGCTGGAGGAGATCAGGAGGAGCACCAAGGATGGCTCTTTATTAAAGACTGATGGTGAAGAGAATTGTGCCTCAACGATTAAGGAAAATAAGGAGAAGGGAAATATTTCCATTCCAAATTGGATTCTTATCATGGAGATACGAAGAAAGACATGACGAAAGTTAAGTGATTTCATTTTCATGAGCTGGGCCATTTTGCTACAAATTTTCCACTCAAGAAGTCCAAGAAGAAGTCCTCAGGAGGAGTGGCAGGTGATGCTTTTGCCTCTCAATTTGAATTGGAATTTTATGTCATGTCATGCATGATGTCATCAATGATGGGAAGTGTATGGCACCTAGATAGTGGAGCTTCATTCCACATGACTAGCGACAAAGAGTTATTCAATGATCTGAAGGAGAAAGATCTCCAGATGCATATCAAGATGGGTGACGATGGGAAGTATAGTGTTACTGGATTGGGCATAATTACTTTATAGAGGGACCATGTGGCTCCACTCACCTTGAAGAATGTTATGTATGTACCTGGGCTAAAGAAGAAATTGGTATCTGTTTCCATGCTTGAGGATAGAGGCTATGATGTGATCTTATCGGAAGGAAAGGTGTTCCTTCGACACATAGCCACATGTCAAGTAAAGAAGATAGGGATTCAGGTGAAGAAAATCTATAATATGGAGGTAGAGGAGTGTTCTGTTTTGAGCACAAAAGTAGAAAGGGTGCAGAGCCGAGATGTTGGCGAGTTATGGCATAGGCGATTGGGCCACTTGCATCATGGGGCTTTGAAGATATTGCATAATATCTCTACCAGACTTCCCAAAAGTATGCTTGAGAAAGTTGATACATTCAAGCGGTGTACTTTGGGAAAATACACCAAGTCTTCCTTTCACGACAGAGACAATTGAGCAGAGGCTATTCTAGAGTGAGTCCATTCAGATGTGTGTGGACCATTCTTGAAAACATCCACGGCCAAACACAGGTATCATGTTATATTTTTTGATGACTATTCTCATAAATGCTAGATATTTTTCATGCAGAAAAATGATCAAACTTTCACAAAGTTTTGTGAGTTTAAATAATTGGAGGAGAAAGAGTCGGGCAATAAGGTTAAATCTCTATGGAGTAATAACGGTGGTGAGTATGTCTCAAACAAGTTTAATAACTTCGGTGTAGCAGAAGGGATTAAACGGGAGTTGATGGAACCCCATAACCCTCAGTAGAATGGGGTGGCTGAGAGGAAGAACATAAGCATAGTAGGGGTAGCAAGGGTGATGTTGCATGATCAGGGCCTACCACTACAATTGTGGGCTGAGGCATGAAACACAGTGGTTTATGTTTAGAACCATAGCCCACATCGTATACTTGAGATGAAGACACCAGAGGAGGCTTATTCCGGTAAGAGGCCATATGTTGGTGACTTCAGTATTTTTGGGCCATCAATATATTTCCATATGACCAAAGAGGCATGAAAGAAGTTTAAGTTGAGAGTAGAGTTGGAGATATTTGTGGGGTACATTGATACACCTCACGACTATCGGGTGCACTTATCGATCAACAGGATGATAGTGGTTTGCAGGGATGTCAAATTTGATTAGGAGAAGGCCATGCGAGTTTCCCTTGAGAGGGAGTTGGAGCTACATGTGGATGAGGAGCCTTTAGCTCCAAAGTTTGAGGAGCCTCAAATTGATGTGGAATAACCACATGCAGAGGATCCGAGAGTGGAGACATCCACTCAGGCAGAGTCTTCCGGAGAGGGAAGAAAGCACACCAGAGAGGCTAACAGGTTGTTGGATGAAGCATGGGAGAACGTGAGAGCACCCACTTCTCAGCACAACCAGAGGAGATCACCTGAGAGGCACACTAGATACATGGCTCTTATGGGTGAATGTGTTGTGACAAAGCCATCTTCCTTTAAGGAAGCAATGCAACATCCAGTTTGGGTTGATGCCATGGTGGAGGAGTATGACGCCATAGTTCGTAACAATGTTTGGGATGTGGTCCCAAGACCGGAGGACAAGTCAGTGGTGAGGTCGTGTTGGATTTACAAGGTAAATAAAGCTGTAGATAGTGGTGTGGAGAAGCATAAGATGAGATTTTTGTCCTGTGGATTTTCACAAGTATAGGGGATTGACTATGATGAGACCTTTGCTCTTGTTGCAAGGTACTCATCAATTAGATCTATATTGGCACTATCAGCACAGATGGGTTGGAAGATACATCAGATGGATGTGAAGACAACCTTCCTCAATGGCATGATTGAAGAAGAGGTGTACATAGATCAGCCTAAAAGTTTTGAGACCTTTGACCATGAGTGGTATGTGTTCCAGCTCAAGAGAGCATTGCATGGGCTGAACTAAGCACTCTGTGCTTGATACCCCAGGATAGATAGCTACTTCATTGGGTTGGGCTTCACAAAGAGTGAAGCGGATGAAAACTTGTACCACATAGTGGTGGAAGGTAAACTATTGTTAGAAAATTATATATTATAGAGCAATGGAACACATAAAATATATTGTAGAAATACAAACACAGAAAATGCATAAAACAAGAGAGACATAGATATACGTGGTTTACCCAATTTGGGCTACGTTCACAAAGAAACAACCAATCCTTCCCTTTATATTATCCAGCAAAATCAAGAGATACAACCTATAGCTGATCCACTGTAATTCCCTCTTCAGTCTCACACAATCTACTCTCTCTTTCTCGCTCAGAATACAGATGTGCATAGACGCAATGCAATTACCTTATGTATAACGAGGAGTTTCCTTCTAGGGAAAAAAACCATAAATTAAACATAACTTCTACCATCAGATATCCGCCTAATGAACGACCCATATTGACTATGAAATTACAACATTTTACAACGCAATTTTACATCTAATTTTAGCTTCAGGGGCGCTACCCTCGATCCCCTGCTGGGGGGGGGGGCTCCAAATAATCGCAGTCGCCCGCCCTTGGACCCCCATGGTGGCATACATTTTACGGGTGACATTGCTGCCACATTACGAAATGGGGTCCAATGCGATGACACCTCTGAATAAGGAAGATAATTAGGCTCCACACTCAACATGTTGATCATTGTACTTTATGTTGATGATCTCATAGTGACAGATGATGATCAACTGATCAAGTCTTGCAAGGAGGAACTTGCAAGAGAGTTTGAGATGAAGGACATGGGGCTCATGCATTTCTTTCTTGGCATGGTAGTATGACAGGGAGATGGGGAGTTTTTTGTGTCTCTGGGAATGTATGCCTGTGAGATACTCAAGAGATTCTGCATGGAGAGCAGCAAACCCATGGAGACTCCTCTAGCAGGTAACTGGAGGAAGGAGGATGCTAGTTAAGGGGAGGTAGTGGAAGCTACTATTTACAGGAAGCTTGTGGTTCACTCATGTACTTGGTGAACACATGACCGGATATGTGCTATGCAGTTAACCAACTTAGTCAACCGATGGTTAGGGCTACGAAGCTGTATTGCAAGGCGGAAAAGCATGTGTTGAGATACCTCAAGGGAACTTCTCAATATGTATTATGGTACAAGAAAACATAGGGAGTGAAGCTTCAAGGCTTCGCCAATGTAGATTTGGAAGGGAGTCTATCCGATAGGAAGAGAACATTAGGAGGGATCTTCAGTATTGGGTCAACGACAGTTTCTTGGTACAACAAGAAATAGAGATCGGTTGCACTCAGTTTGGTAGAGGCAAAGTACATGGCTGCGAGTCAGGCAACATCTAAGGCCATCTAGATGAGGAAGATCTTGGTTGGTTGGTTTGGTCCAAGCATATTGATATCTAATATCATCATCGTAGAGATTGTGTATTGAGGCAGATTATGTTGTTAGAGTACGTTCCCACGAAGGAGCAAGATGTTGACATTTTGACAAAGGCATTGTCAAGATGTAAATTCAAGTTTCACAAAGACAGGATTGGGGTAGCTGATAATCCCTTTATTTTTGAGAGGGAGTGTTGAGAAATGGCAACAAGAAATTTCAGTTTATTTTGTCCTTGAATTAAACTAAGAATTAAAATTGAATTCTATTCTCATAGAAACTTGTAAATAGTTAATTAAGTTTAATTAACTTAATTAAATTAGTATTTTCAAGTTGGAATCCATTTTATAGTCATGTATATGTTCTCCCTATGTTTTAGGGGTCCAGTATGAGTTTAAATTGAGTTGGAAATTAGATCACTTAGGTTACTGAGTTAAGTTCAGTTAAATTGGTTCCAAACTTTTTGTGGAACCAATAGAGAGCTAACAGTCAGTTGGTGCACTAGTGCATCCACAAGTGTCACTCTAGTTAACTGAAGATTCCCTCATCATAAAATCATGCATGTTTATTTAGAGAAAGATCCAGTTGTGACTAGAGTGCAGGGACAATGTAATATTAGTTGTATTATTTATTGGAGTGTAAATATCATGCATGCATCAGAGATTGATCCTATGTTTGGATTGCGCAGTTTTGGAAGCATGAATTCCCTTTAAATATGGGTTATTATTAATCCTAGGAATTATACAAGAGATTGGTGGTTTGGAGAGCTACAAAATTGGTTGAGTGTTGGCCAAGAGATAGCTTGTAAGCTGAGAGAGTTGAGCATACTTGTGCGGAATTATTCTAGAGAGAACAATGTTTGTATTTTCACTCATATTTACGATATATTCAATACAGATAACAGGGTTTTGAGCAGTGGATTTCCCCAGATACATATTGTGTTATGTGCCATTGATTTATCTTCTTCTTGTACATATTGGTTTCATCGATATATTGGCTTTTGCTGGTTGAAAGTAGAAGTAGATTCTTGTTCTGTGCTTTAGTACATTGCATGAGCTTGTGAATCTAGATGATTTTCTACAATATATATATAGGGGTGATTCTTACAGCACTCGACCAATGAAAACCTTAAAAAGATAAGCAACATATGCATGAAAGAAACAATATAAAAAACTTGCAAGAGAAACTAGCTAAAGAGCAAACCAAAATAGAACAAGTCATCAAGGTGAATCCCCTAAGTGCCTCCTCGACAACGGCACCAAAATGTTGGGTGTAGTATATGGTGTATTAATGGACCAACATTTAATGTCAATGTGGGGTTCGTGGACTTCGATACGCAACACTAGAAATACGAGAAAAACTTTAGCAACCTACAAAACAAAACCCTAATTTGTCCTACAAATAACAATCATTATCCACTCCAATCCTGCAATCAAAAGTGTTTATTAAAAGTGAAACCATAAACACCAATCCTACAAAACCATTAAAAACCTTATAAGTTCTAGAAAATAGTGCATAAATTCTCAATTCAATTCCTACACTATATTTGACAATTCGGACTCATCATCCTTTGATTTGGATGATCATATGTTCGGCAATGATGTACATATGATGTCTTTATATTCCTGAATATATCGCAGCCCAGATGGATGAAACTAGATCTAGGGTCTTCAAAACTCGTTCAATCTTCACTCGGAGTACAAGTCGATCCATGTGAAAAATGTTCTGGAGTCGAACATGGAAAGACATCGCC
>APFE030418460.1:16862-35129 GCA_000404065.3 Pinus taeda
AATATTAATATTATAATGTCAATATTAGATTTAATGATGTTTGTCACATGGCATGATAACATAATTTATAACAAAAGTACATCAAATAAATCTTTTCAAATATTATGACTTTGATGTGGAAATATTTATGTCTCTAAAGATTTTAATATATCCCTATCATATGGCTTTTCCTTTTAAAGGTTCACTTTACAAATGTTTAGTTAAAAGAGATATTAAAAGATTTTGGAGAAAGATTTTTGACTCTTTGTGTTGAATTAACCTTTTTCCTTTGAATTAAGAAATGGCATTGGCTTTAGTAACGACTAAAAATGTTTAAAAATTTACCTAATTTTGAATTTTAATGTGGTAAAAAAATTTGTTAAAGGTAAATTTATGATCCATTCAAATTCACGTATAAAACAAAGAAACTATTAAATACATGGATCAATTTAATATCCATTCAAATACATAGTTATATTTTAATAATTAATGTTAGTCCATTAATGAGATTAAAAAGTTATATATAATTTAAGATTGGCCAAAAAAAATTATCATTTTTTTAGGACCTGACATACTTACACATCAAGTCATACTAGGTTGTAGAATGTGCCTCTCCATGCAAAAATAATTCTAGAATTCTTTTCTATTTAATATAATTTTTAAATGATATTTAAAAAATATTGATTATAAATGAAATATTTTTATATTTATTTTGAGTAAAATATTTTTATATTTGTTTTATTTGTATAAAAAAATAATTGAAAGTACAATATTGGTATTTTATTAAAAATAATTTTTAGTGTTTAATATTGAGTTGATATATGATCTGTCACACCTACTAGACCAAGGTAGTAATTTTATTTTTCATTATTACTCTAATTAACTATTTAAATGGCATCAATAAATCATAATCAAATTAAACAATGTAAGCATATTAAAGATATATCTTAGGTATATTCATATGACACACCCTAGATGACTATGCAACGAACTAAACCTTTGATTATGATTCACATTTAGCTGGATTGCATTGTATAAAGTTTAGGTGACGGGTTGATATCACTCCTCGGTTATTTTGACTACTTGACATTTGATTATTACATGTGGCTTACGTGCAATTATACTGATCTTTGCAACCCTTGTATGATCGTTGTTACGAGTTTATTGTGCCGTACATGTGTTATGAGATTATTAATGGGAGTCGAGAACCTTCTCCGAACTCTCACACCTAGGAGAGTACATTCGATGTGACAAAAGGGATACTGGCTCTAACTGCTTTCTTGATTTAGTCAGGCTTTAATCAAACAATGCTAAGTCTAGTAGAGAGGTTAGGGTAACAATTTTGCCGGCCCTCTCGCTACTCGACTAGTCATTGTTGAAGTTTCTAAGTTTACTTAGTTAGAAACCCTCCATGCACTTTATCTTATTTATTCCTACATACTTTTTATCTTCCTTAACGAGTTATTTACAATGTAAATACTGAAAATAAAGATTAGTGCATGCTCAACATATTATAGATAAGCAACTAAAAGAAACAAGAACAAACACACCACATGACACCATTATTTTTGGACTAATGTCCCCGGAAAAAAACAATGTGGGATAACTAGTGTAGCTATCTGAGGGTTTTCTTATTAAGCAATATCATAGTACAATCTGGGTGTCGAAACTGTCCCACCTAATAGAGAATTTCCTTAGCAGCAATACCTCTCAGTTTCTGACAAATCTATTCGATGAAACCCCGGATAATCCTTTTGGCAGCTACTTAGCAACAATCTACCCTAAAAACCCCAGTGTCTTTCCAATTTGAACTACGTCAACCTCTCTTAGCCAGCGTTGGCACTGCATCAACCTATCTTGGCCTGCGTCATCCCCAAGAGGCCCTGTTTCAGCTCTCTGAGCCTCTGTGTTAGCTATGCTAGCCCCTCTGGTGCTCTGCACAGCTCTTAGATGCCTCTGCGTGGCCTTACGTGACCATTGGATGCTCCTGCGTCTCTCTCTCTGGCTACTCTGCTACTATCCTGGCACTATCTCTGCCTCTTGGTCTCTCTATACTCAACGCCCCTCAACTGTTCTCCCAGTCATTGATTCTAACTCTCTTAGAAAACCCTGCTCTAGAGAATAGAATGACTGGTCACTCTGGTGTATTCTCTTAGTGACCCTTAAGCCTCCTCTTATAATTTTCCTGTTGACATCTCAACAGCTGAGATGAAGTCCCTAATCAACGGCTAAGATTAGATATGGGTTGATCCATGTCTTTTGGACCACTCTAACATAGATTCATATTAATACACATTAATATTTTATTTTCCCTAAGTTTAGACTTAGGGACTCCATTAAAAATATTAATTATTTTAATATCTCCTGACCTATTTAGAATCTGCCCAAACACTTTCTGGGTATTGGAGATCTCATGTGCCCCAACCTCTCCACCAAATTTTGTGGCTAGAGCACATTCGCTGCTACCCCAAATCAATAGTCATTTGCAATAATGGTCCTACATGAAAAGGCCTTACAACCTCACAAGAACACCTTCAGCTTCTATGGTAGTTTAGCTTACAAGTATGGTCCTCCAACCCCAATTTTTTTTTGTGACCCTACTATGTTGTAGCTCAATTTTAAAATTTCTCATTTTTTATTCCTTGTTTTAGGGTTTATGTCTCATTTTCACAGCATGCAATGGTTATTTCTAGAGTTTGTTGGAATTCCCAAGTTCTATGGTAATTTCTTTCTATGCCTTACTCAGGCTTCATATGTTTTTATTTTTCATTTTTTTCCCTTTGACATATGGAATGAATTTTCATTCTTGTTGTTTTGCGAAAGGGTTTTGGCATGATCTTACTCGAGACATGCAATGACACCAGGTAATTTCATAATTTACAACATTTTTCATTTAGTTTACATATTCTCATTAAGGGTTACCTCCTAGAGACCGCCTCTAACTTTTAGGCTATTAGATGTTACAAGTACGGTATGACTACTCTGCAAAAGGGTTTTCTCCTCGTTTGTATCTTCCTTGCCATCATTCCATGTTCCTATGTTAATCTTCAGTTTTCATTTAGCAGGATGCTTTTAAGGTTAGTCTCAATATTTTCCAAATAGAATCTGCAGTTAATCCCAAGTCACTAGTGGCTTATTATTTGTCAATTCCAGTTGTAGATGTCCACAACTCGACTAGGGTTGGCCTCGACTGTATTATTTACTTACTATTGTTTGAACGACTTCAAATTTTCTTTTTCAGAATTAAATTTGTAAATGTTGAACCAATGGTAGCTCTTTTGTATATATATGTACATACCCTAACAAAGGGTTGGACTGCAACAATGACTTGTTTCTTTGTACACGCATAGTAATGAATCCATTTGGTCTTGATGAGGTTTATGATCAATGATTTCTTACGTTTCATTGCTTCTCATTGTTATTGTTGGATTAGAATTAGTTTTGTGATAATGGTTATGGTTATTGTTTTACATGGAAATCAGGTATGACCTGTATAGGTCGAAACAATTTTTTGTTTTCTTCTATTTAATTGATTATTTGTAGCTCTAGACGGTTTAGGATGACTGGCCATTTTAGTCAGTCAACCAGAACTAAACCGCTTGTTATATGAGTCTTGGTCACATTATTTAGGAATAGAGTTAGTTTCAACGTTGAAATTTAGTTTTCATTTCTATCTAAATATTAACACCAAACTTTGAAAAAAAAAGGTGTTAAGTATCTTCCAAGGCGATGTTCCTAAGGTGTTCTCTCTGTTTTCTTTTCTTGAGTTAGGTTCTTCGTTGTTTCACTACTATCACTAATAGTCTCTTGACTAACTACCTAAGCGTCACTTACCGCCCTACTCTCTCCTTATATACTTTATTTATTTTCAAAAGGTTTCAACTCTAGGTTATGGAATCAATCTCCCTTGGGCCCTAATACACCCCTACCCAAAATAATCTTGTTGTTGTGCATACTATTCTACCTATGGAACATAGGTTTGATAAGCATGGTAACCAGTCTTTCCTGGTCAACATGAGGTCTTACTAACTAGGATTTTCACTGGGTGCCCCTTGTTACTCTATTTTATATAGTCTAAACAAACCCTCAAATCAACCAACACAATCACTACATGCTTACTTTAAGTTCATTATTTAATATAATACTAACCAGTGAACTACCTTAACAACAATACAATATTTTCTAAAACACACTTTGCACTCTAATAAATAATATCTCACAACTAATATGTTAGATATAATTTGCAATATCTTCCTTTATCTATTATTTAGTCAAATAAAAGACTTAAACTTAATAACAACATAAAGGTAACTTCTCCTACATAATCTCATACTTATCTTTAATATTTTGGCAATCTAAGGGAATCCTTCTTGAAAGAGACCTCCCCTCTCAACCTTGAGTTATGGCAATTATGTCCACTAATCCCCCTGAGTCTTTTTTGTTTCCAAACTTGGTTAATAAATAGTGTTATGTACTCCCGTTCTTCTGGAATCAACACCACAATCCATCTGAAATTCCCTTCAGACTCTTAAGTCTAATTCAAGGCTTTCATTGGCTCATGATCCAGCTCAGGAATACCTTTCGCAACGTCCTACCAAACCCTTCAAGTTGTTCTATATTAATTATCTATTTTTCCTCTCTCTTTTTTTGAGTCACCAGTTGGATACATTTTATTTTTCTTTTTGGGAGGGAAGAGTAACTATATATAACTATAGAAATTCCCACTGTAGATCACCTAATAATGCAATATACTAAAGAAAAATACTTGATCTACTTCTACAACCAATTTAACGGAAGCTTAATTGAATATGAGCAACATCAATAAGAACACATATAACTAATATGGAGAAATCAATCACACATAACACAGAAGAAATAGCACGGGGAAAGACTCAGCCTAAAACCCCAACTCTGTATTATCATACAAGTGGAAATATAGTCTAGATTACAAAAAGAATAAGCTCACAAGCTATCCTACTCTCTCTACTTTCCTTGTGCTGCTCATAGACAGTCAAAGGCCTCTCTCAAACCTTCTCCTCTACCCTCCAAGCCTCCTATTGCTTTGCGCAATTTTCCTTGGGGTCTAGTGTAGCCACTTGTGTGAATTGGCCTCTTCACACACTCAGTAACCTTTGATCTAACTGCACAAATCCCGAAGGAGATAAATCCTTCTCCATGGATGAGCTCCCTTTATAGGAAAAATCCATCCAACTGATAGTACATTGTCCCTCCTCTCATCTCAACTGGGTCTCTGTCTAAACTAACATGCATGAGTTATTCATGAGAGAATATTTAGTTATCTGAAGTGCAGCAGTTATATGAAAGCATGCATTAACTAACTGAACTCACATTAATTTAAATAAATTGTTTAAATCAATCTAACTGGACTTGACTCAGTTAACTGAGCCAACTAATTACTACTCAAATTAGAACTTATCCTTATCTCTTTAACTGATGGATAAATCCCTCAATCAATGGAGAAACTGTTGCATGTCCTCGCATAGACTTCATGTTTGATTTTTCACAACTAATTAACTTATGGAGAATTAATTAATTTATTTTCAAATAGTTGTTAAGTTCAAATTCGAATTTTACTTCCTATGTTTAATCCAGGGACAAACTAAAATAGGAATCCATCCTGAACTGCTAAAAATAGAATGTTATTTTAGCACTTCCATTTTTCATTCCTTGTTTCTCAATCCATCACTGGTACCCAAATTTCTATTTATAGCAGTGCTATTTTTAGCACTTCTATTTTTAGCATTTCTTGTTGTTATTTTCAACGCTCCCTCTCAACAAGAAAGGCATTCAACTCGAACCTAATCCTGTACCTTTGGAATGTTTTGCATGCAACACTTCTACTAAGTGTGGTTGCTCCAACAACTCTAGAAACAAAAAAACTCCCAACTAACTTCTTTGTTTGGCTTGAAACATACTCTAGTGCTGAAGCTCCATCTGTCACTGATAAGTGCTCCCTCTCTGACCTCTGAGCTACTGCAATACTCCATTCATCTCGGACCGTTGAACACCTCTCTGTGTCATCCTACAATGGTGCAACACTTATGTGCCTCTCGCATTATTGCAGCCTGCTAGCTCTACACAGTCATGGGACTCTTGCATTGTAGCTCTCTCTGCCACTCCATCCGCATTTGTCTCTACCCAATCAGCCAGTCCTACTACTCCTCATCGGGGCTCTCGTAGCAAGGTCTAATCAAAGAGGTGGGGTACCTCAATGATCCTGCCCCTATTCCAGCCTTCTTGGACTATCACTTCACATCTCCCCACCTCCTACCTAGAGGTATGGATGCATGTGATCCCTCTGCCCACCTGGATCGAAATTTACCCCTACTGGAGGTCTCTGCATGAGTGGATGCCTCCATTTTGTCTCCTCTTGGCTTCCCCAGTTGTGGCTGCTCCAAAACTTCCTAAAACTGCTTCAACAATTGTGGCTCCTCCACAATCATCTCAAACTTCTTCTGGCACTGCATGTTGAGAGGTAATGTACTCTCCCTCTCAACCACCAAGTCTCCATTAGTTGCCTTGCTCCTCAAGGCTTTGCATGCATCTTGAACCTCAAGAGAATACAGGTTCTTGACCCATGAACCGATCTGCTTCACCTATCTATTGGTGATATGTCAAAGGAAAACATTTCCCTTACTAAAGACTACATCACAGCCTCTATCTTCTAGCATCCTGATCGACTCCAAATTTTTCTTCAATCCTGGTACATACTTGACATCGGTCAAGGTAAGGCGAGCTCCATGCTCCCTCTAAAAAACAATTATGCCTATACCTGAGACACTATACTTTTCATCATTACCCACTGCTATGAGTATATGGATATCTTTCTCCTCCAAAGTACTGAACAAACTCTTGTTGTTAGTCATGTGGAAAGAAGCTCCACTATCAAGAAACCAACCACTTCCCACCATGGATGAAACCATGCATGCAAATAGTCTGAAATCCAACTCGAACTGTGAGGCAAGTGCGTCACCTTCAGATCCTTCCATGAATCCCTTCTTAGATTTCCTCAGTGGAAAATCTGTAGCAAAATGGCCCACCTCGTGACAATGAAAGAATCGCACTCTTGATTTGTCAAACTTCTTCCCACCTTGGAAAGAATTGGATTGGGAATGAGAATCCTTCTCCTTCCCCTTCTTCGCCTTACTTGCTAAGGCACAGTTTTCTTCATCCTCCATGGATGAAGAACCATCTCTGGTGCTTCTTCTTATCTCCTCCTACATCAGATCCAACCAAAGTCGTTCCCAATCTGGCAGTTTCTCTCTTCCATTAATTGAGTCCTAGTAGTTATGCCAGCTCTTAGGAAGACCAAGGAGTGTAAGACTCACCATGTCATCATCAGTTGTTGTGATCCCTACACTTCCAAGCTCATCCCTACATGTGGTGAGCTTGTTCAAATACGTAGAGATCGTGTCACCCTTTTCACACTTGATCTTCTGAAGCTTGTCCTTCAGCGCCAACGTCCTCTGATCACTATTATTCTGATATAGATCTTTCAATGTTTTCCACATTAAAAACGATGTCTCCTTCCCATGGAGACTCGAGACCATGTGGTCTCGAACTGCCTCCAAAAGGATTCTCCTTGCTCTAGCCACACATTTCTTCCATTCCGCCAATTCAATAGCACCAGTCAGCTTGGGGACTTCTTGATCAATGAATTCCTTTAGACCATTATCCTCTAGTTTTGCTTCCATGCAATCCTTCTATGCTATATAATTCGAACTGCCATCAAGGGCATATTTGAGTCTTAAACCATTGAACGCCATAGGTGAAATAGATATGTGATAAGAACTCGATTTCTATATTCAGGAATCACAAACTTCAAACTTCTCCCTTCTTGTATATTGTTCTTCCTTGATCACGTTTGCTTTGATACCATGTAGAAATTTCCACTGTACATCACCTAATAATGTAATATACAAAAGCAAAATACTTAATCTACTTCTACAACCAATTTACCGGAAGCTTAACCGAATATGAGCAACATCAATAAGAACACATATAACTGATATGGAGAAATCATTCACACATAACACAGAAGAAATAACATTGGGAAAGCCTCAACCTAAAACCCCAACTCTATATTATCATACAAGTGGAAATATAGTCCGGATTACAAAAAGAATCAGCTCACAAGCTATCCTGCTCTCTTTGCAATCCCTCTGTTGCTTATAGACAGTCAAAGGCCTCTCTTAAACCTTCTCCTCTACCCTCCAAGCCTCCTATTTCTTTGTGCAATTTTCCTTGGGGTCCAGTGCAGCCACTTGTGTGAATTGGCCTCTTCACACACTCACTAACCTCTGATCTAACTACGCAATCCTGAAGGAGATAAATCCTTCTCCATGGATGAGTTTCCTTTATAGGAAAAATCCATCCAACTGATAGTACATTTTCCCCTCCTATGATCTCAACTGGGTCTCTGTTTGAATCGACATGCATGAGTTATTCATGAGAGAATATTAAGTTATCTGAAGTGTAGCAGTTATATGCAAGCATGCATTAACTAACTGAACTCACATTAATTTAAATAATCTGTTTAAATCAATCTAACTGGACTTGACTCAGTTAATTGAGCCAACTAATTACTACTCAAATTATAACTCATCCTTATCTCTTTAACTAATGGATAGATCCCTCAATCAATGGAGAAATTGTTGCATGTCCTCACATAGACTTCATGTTTGATTTTTCACAACTAATTAACTCATGGAGAATTAATTTATTTATTTTCAAAAAGCTGTTAAGTTCAAATTCAAATTTTACTTCCTATGTTTAGTCCAGGGACTGACTAAAATATGAATCCATCCTGAACTGCTAAAAATAGAATTCTATTTTTTAGCACTTCCATTTTTCATTCCTTGTTGCTCAATCTAGCACTGGTACCCAAACTGCTATTTATAGCAGTGCTATTTTTAGCACTTCTATTTCTAGCATTTCTTGTTGCTATTTTCAACAATAACTGTATGGAAAAATCAAGTTATCATTTGCGGTCTCTTTCGATGAATTCAATGATTGTCAAAATTTACTTAAAAAAACAAACTAAACCAAAAACTTATGTAGAGAATGTTTCACTAGGATTTTATATTAGAAAAACATGTAACACCCCCTCCTCCCAGGTATACCCAAGCAACCGACCAGTTGGGGTAAACATGTGATGAGAGAGGTTACTATAAGGGATTCAACCTCCTTGGTGACCTTAAGAAAATGGAATCGGCGGAACACCTTAAACAAACCCATCCACATCAGCAAGAACACCATCAAAAGACATGTCAGTCACCCAAACATCCTGTCCCTAATACCCACTGATGTTTTAAGCCTTTTAACCACTGACCACTCTCATGTTATAGGCATGGCAGTGTTTAGAAGCCAAAGTCACTCTCACAGCTCTATGTGCCAACATCCTTAGACTCTTTTCAGTAAACTTGTGCCAGCGTCCCCGAGATTTGAGCCACTTTTCTGGCCCAGAATCCCGGCGTCTGCCCAAAACTTGTTACAACCTCCAAGATCCATCAAAGACATGATGACAACACTAATAAATAATAATCAACCTCAGGACCAATCCTGAGCATCCCCAACCGGGACTGACATTCTATCAAACACTTTGCATCAATGCAACCTACAGGTCTAAGATACAATATATAGCATAAATAACTGAAAGAACTTATGAAACATAACTAGAAGGAACTGTTATAACATCAATTAGCTCTTGAATCCATCCATTTAACAATTACAAGAAAATATATGAAATAACCATGACATGAACCAGTCATATAACCATGCTTATAACTAGCATAAAACCATGTAAATAACATAGATATGATATCCATTAAATCCACATATAAACAAGTGAAAAAGTAAGAGAACGTAGATTTTATTAATCATAGGCAAATTTGACTAGGTTTGGGAATTCCACATACCACCCAACCATAGACATGGTTGAACCAAATTTCTCTTTCAACCAGTCAACCCTGTGCCATATTCTAAGCATGAATGTGGGATATCATAGAACAACTAATCCAAGAACAACCAAGGGAATCTAGAGGTTAAAACACCTCCACCCTCATCAAACCGAGATCACACCCAAATTGGTGCTCCCATCACAGCTGAACCAAACCTAGAATTCCATCTAAAATCCGTCACTATCCTTGAGGAATTTTTTGTCTCCTTGTCTCTTAGGCTTTACCACAATCCAATCCAAGATCACTAGGCCCTAAACCGAGACCAGTCTCTCAGGATTTACCACAATCCAAACTCGGATCACTAGGCCCTAAACAAAGACTTCTCCCTCATATTTTACCATGTATCCCACCAAAACTGGTCAAGGGATTCCTAGGCCTTTGGGAGTGAACCTTGAGACCACCTCTACCTTGGATTCTAAAATCCATTCGACAAACCAAATCTTAAAAACAAGATAAACATCCCAACATACCATGGAATCTGGAAAAAGGCAAGGTTAGGCTGAAAACCTCTTCCATAACTTGGAAAAAAACATGCCACTGACAGTAAGAGAACCATACACCAACATGCAAAGCCATGAATTTCCGAACCAGCTAGGAAATCACACATGAAAAATGTTACCTGCAAGTAATTTCCTGTTGAAGCTTCTTGATCCTGCTTTTCCTTCCTTGATCCTTGCTTTCCTTCCTTTCCCTTTGCTTTCTTTTCCTTCCTTTCTCCAAAGCTAAAGTGCTCCAAGAAAACTCTAAGTTACCAAGAGTGAGAGAGAGAGAGAGAGAGTAATGACAGAGCTCCAAACTAGAACCGACCAAGGGTTAACACTAACTAAGCTTGAGCCAAGAGCTTACACTGACTAAGAGCTTGTCCACTGGTCCTCAGAAGCCTTTTAATCAATGAGGCCTCTATTTTCTTCATTTTCCATTATTTTCCTTCAATTTCCTCCTCACATGCAACCTATGATCTTTCACCTTACTTTTCTCTTAATTTCCTTTATTTTCATAAATAAATGTGTCAAAAATGTCTTTTTTTTCCTTTCAATTCCTTTGCCTTAGCCTTTGCCAAATTTCCTTAGCTAAAACACACATCCACTGATGCCCACTATGATATCTTTTCCCAACATTCAACTTCGAATACATGTCCCTTACCTGTGGTCTTATTTTTCCTTTATTAACTTTTATTACATAGAATTTTCAACAGGTTGTTACAAAACCCTCCCCCTTGGGGAACACTGTCCTTGGTGTTAACCACACCAAGACATCAACAAGGCCGCTGAAAAGAAAACATATTACACATGGAGATTTATAACTTAGCTTGTTGCATTATTTACAATGAAAGACCTGCTCAAAGAAAAACATCATGAAAACATGACAAGATAACAACCATATCGCTTACTCAAGCTATATAACACACCTCATTACAGTATTTACAATAACCACATATACACATATGCACATTTGCTGAATCAGCAAATAAAAGGATACGATGCCCATATCAATCAACAAGGGAGTCCAAAGGCTCAAACCTTCACCCTCAAAGTAATACCAGGATTCACCTCCTTCCTAGGAAGTCCAGAATCCATTGTCATAGTCAAAGGTACATTCAATGTCTAGTGTTATAATCTTGCGCCACTTGTCCCCTCAATGAACCTTTATTGACTTATTGTTCTAAGGCACACTCCCAATGTGCATCTGATTCCATCTAGCAATGCTCATGAGAGAAACAAATATATCCATGACCTTCCCTTTTCTGCTACACAGTCCTTCAAGAAAGTCGATCACCCCTTCCATGCAGTCACTCACTTTCCAAGTTCCCTGACATCCCCTATCCCAGGTGATCCATCCCTTGGCAAGGCTTCCTCGCATCTAAAGATCAAACAATCAACGCATATATTTGCCTTAAACCATCATAATGGTCATAACATGCCCATGGAAATCAATGGACACTATTGGGTACCAGTGTCCAAGAATTTCCCTACTCCTGAAGTGATTTACCTGCATACTACTGCATGTTCCAATTTATTTCACTACTGCTACTAATTCTTGTAGTTGATTTCAACTACCCAACCAGGCATGTTCATGCATTCTTGTTCCATTAGATTCAAATAAATCAAAATAACTTCAAATCATACCTCATTGGTGATTCGTTAAGAAGGTACAATTGCAATTCTGTTCACTTCTTGTCACAACAAGTCAAACTAATTGTTTGATCAAAACATCATGTATAAACATATCACATTTGGTTAGCTCAAAACATAGTCATCATAGATCAACATCATAAATCACATGTAACCATCATAAACAAAAATCATAGATCACATATAATCATCATAGACTAGAATCATATATCACATGCATAATAAAACTAGAATAAAATACTTATACTTATCCTTTAATCAATCCTTAGCTTCTACCTTTGTCTTTATTCCGTACACATTCTAGATCAGTTTCCACACCAGACAAACCCCTAGTTCCTTCCTCAACTATGTGTACATGCATATAGTTTGCATCACACAGATACAACTACACACATCATACAACACCATGCAATACATGTATCTACACCAGTACCATATGTACCACATGTACATAGTAACACTTGTACATTGCAACCACCTACACAATGTGTGCACATCATCACATGTACACGACACCATCTACACAATGTGTACATGATGCCACATGTAGACTACACCATTATACAAAGTGTACACAATACCACAAATACACAGTACCACACACATGCAATGTACGCGACACCATATGTAAACATCGTCACATGCATGACATGTACACAACACCACCTACACACAATTCCACTTATACAACATGTACACAACACCACATGCCCACAACACCATATGTACATAGCTCCACATGTACAATATGCACGCAACATCCCCTGTACATAGCACTACATATCTAAGATGTACATAGCATCATCTGTACACAACACCGCATATCCAACATGGAAAAAGAACCATCTATACCTAGCATTGCATATGCAATATCTACAAAACACTATATGCACATAACATCACATATGCAACATGTACAAAATATACAACATGTTCACAACCATAGTACCACACATCCAAAACCACATTGTCTTTACCAACCAACCTTACTTTCAGTGTCTTATCCATGATTTTCCTAGCATGTCACAAACCACACTACTTTCATTTCATTGGTGTATCCCTTGGTATAACATGTCCATAACATAGGCATAATATAATTGTATAATATCAACTCATAACCATATGATACTAACCTTGTATATTTTTCAGGATACTCTTCCTGCTTGATTACTCAAGAACGAGGAATCTCTTCATGCCATTCACCTGCATAAGAAATCATTCCTCCACAAGAACGATCCCTGAAACCCTACCAGACTGCGACATAGATACATACATATATACACATATAATCATTATCATAAAACAATCATCATCTTGTCAAACAACGACATACATGCATACATGTGTACATATATAAACATCAGCAGAATCATGATCATAAAATAGTTTCCAGATAACATAAAGTCTAGGTTAAGAGAACTTCCTTATTTATGCACAACATTGAGAACCACCATTCCCAACTTAGTTAAACCATCTAACACCTCAGGTCCATTTATTTTACCTTTTCTAGTTCCCCTTCTCACGTCTGTACTGCCATCATCCATTTACCACAATGGACCCAACCAGTGCAATCAATTGTCATAGTCTTACCTTCCAATGTGTTTACTCATGCACCAAGCCTCATCCGGGTCTTACATTATCTATTTGGTACCACACAACTCTCCCAGACTGCCATTAACTTCCTCCTTTCCCAACCAATTCTTAAGACTCAAAACATAAAAGGCAATACCAAGAAACAAATAAGAAGCAAAACCATGAAAAAATAACAACACGACACCGCAACAAAGTGGCATAGTTATGCACCAAATACACTCAAAATCACACATCAAGAACAAAAATCGCAAAAGATGAAAATATCAAGACTGACAACAGACACCATGACTCAATCCCCATGGTACCCAAAGAAAGATCAACCTGAGCCTTCTTCAAGATTTCATGGCAACCTCTCTTTCCATGCAACTCCCTGCATCGTACTGTGATAAACACATAATTTCAGTGCATAATTAAACATAAAAATACATTGGTTACCTTACTTGCAACTGAGCACATCCACTCCATCTCTCAGGGGACTCCAATCCCCTTGACATATCCACCTATAACTAGAGACTTGCTAGTAAACCTTTCAAGTACATGTTCATGAATCTAGCACATCCACATAATTTCAAACAAAACCGAGATTTATAAGACTTCCTGTATGTGAAGAACTCATTCGTTTGGAATTATGGTTTCCAAACTTAGCCAAAGGAATTCTTGTCAAATTCCTTCCTTTTGTCTTTTTACCTAGTTTCAATCGAGCCTTACTATGTATTCTCACATCACCTAAGTGTTAGTTTTAAAACACATCAAGTGTTACCTTGTCATGCTAGTACCTAGCATGTTACCCTACAACTGCTCACCCATGTTAACCACATGTTCCAACTATCAAGACAATCATATATTTAAGTTTGAAATCAACATTTACAAGAACCATGGTCAACTCATTGTCATTAGAAATAATGCTACAACTGTCACCTACTATACTCAAGTACATATCAATTGTCTCAACACATATGAATTAGTACACTCATCTCAAAACAAGATCATTTGAACACATTCTCATATTATTTAATTCATCAAACATTCCACCAAATTGCAACCATACCATGTTAATTAAATCAACTAGATGACGTAATAGACACCAGACACTCAAACACCCAATAGACAACATAATAAAATGATCAAGCACCAAGTATACAATGTAAGAAAACTCATACCTTAATGTATCTCATGGGAGGCAATATTGTATGCACAATCAATCCATATTAGCATGATGTATCTTCACAATATATTAAACCAAACATAAATAAGATCATTATATCCAAATAGTCACTAGATAGCATGTTTACATCGTAACTCATACACAATTATCATTCACACATATGCAAAGTCAATCTATATTATTACAAACCATAACACAAATATGTCGACTCACACCAGAATGTTGTAACCCTAACTATCTGCATAGGCCAATCCAATTTAGCATGATACATATAATATCAAGATCTTAATGTAATAACCCTAATTATCAAGTTACTAGCATACAACAACAACAAGTTAACCAATCATGCTCATCAACAACATATAACATACTCATCAGGTTATCTAATATAAAACAACAATAGCAATGCATACAACTACAGGTTACTATCATTCTTGACTATCCGACACATGTGCATATAGCTACACTAATCAACTAACAACTATCATGAATGTAACCATAACATCAAAAGACATGTACATAAACCTAATGTATATAACCCTAATGCATATAAAAATTCTTAACTTACATACCTACATGTCAACACACAATACTTGTATGATGATATGCTCTTACCCCAAAGCCTAATGCAGCAACCTCATTATGATGATCTGCATCTCCTACTCTATCTCAGCCAACACATTAGCATCATAACATACCAATATCACCCCGATGACCTAAATTTCATACCATGACTTCACAATGCATGTTTGACCTACTATTCATGCTTAACTATAACCAAGGCCATGCATGTATGACAACTGCATATAGACATATAGCACATGAGTACCAACCATAAACACATCACTCTAGTTAGATTCCAGTCATCAATGCATGACCATATCAACTACACAAACCATGACCTCATGCATGACAACAAACATTACTCCATTGTAGACATTACTACATGCAACTATGAACATGCATAAGCAATGCCTAATACACATAAACACATGTAGTCGAGAAAAAGCCATCAATTCTTGTAACCAACCTACAAGACAGATACATGTAATCAATCATACCAGGAATGAAACCTAACATACAAGGATGTAATCAAGCTGCATATAATCATGTAAATAGTCATATATACTCCTGACGATTCCAAAAAATCAACATCAAGATCCTCATTATAGCCTTATAACAACGATGGTCAACATGATGCAATGCATCAAGCACATGGAATGCAAGTGTAAGAGACACATATGCAACTGACATGCATGCATGACCAAGTGCCTTCACCCAAGGAAAGCATAACCACACTCTGATACCAATCTGTGGTATCCGATATGACCCAAAGAGAGTGCAACCTGCTTTGATATCAATCTGTAACACTCCCTCCTCCCAGGTCTACCCAAGCAATCGAATAGTCGAGGTAAACATGCGATGAGAGAGGTCACCATAATGGATTCAACCTCCTTGGTGACCTTAAGAAAATGGAATCGACATAACACCTTAAACAAACCCATCCACATCAGCAAGAACACCCTTAGGAGACATGTCAGCCACCTAGACATCATGTCCCTGAGTCCCACTGATGTTTTAAGCATTTTAACCCCTGGTCGATCTCATGTTATAGGAATGAAATTGTATAAAATCCAAATTCGCTCTCATGGACCTACGTGCCAGTGCCCCTAAACTCTTTTTAGTATACTTGTGCCAGTGACCCCAAGATTTGAGCCACTTTTTTTGCCCAGAATCTCGACATCTACCCATAACTTGTTACAACCTCCAAGATCCATCAAAGACATGATGACAACACTAATAAATCAAAATCAACCTCAAGACCAAGCCTGAGCATCCCCAACTAGGACTAACATTTTGTCAAACACTTGGCATCAATGCAACCTATAGGTCTAGCATACAAGACACGGAATAAATGACTAAAAGAAATATGAAACATAACCAGAAGGATCACCACCTTCTCCATTGAACTATTATAACATCAATTAGGTCTTGCATCCATCCATTGAACAATTACAAGTAAATACATGAAATAACCATGACATGAACCAGTCATATAACCATGCTTATAACCAATATAAAACCATGTAAATATCAAAGATATGATATCCATTAAATCTGCATATAAACAAGTGCAAAAGTAAGAGAACTTAGCTTTTATTAATCATAAACAAATTTGACCAGTTTTGGGACTTCCACTTACCACCCAACCATAGACATGGTTGAACCAAATCTCTCTTCCATCTAGTCACCTCCATGCCATATTCCGAGCATGAATGTGGGATCTCATAGTACAAACAAGGGAATCCATAAGTTAAACCACATCCACCCTCATAAAACCATGATCACAGCAAAATCGGTGCTCTGATCACAACTGAACCAAACTTGGAATTCCATTCGGAATCCATCACTATCCACTAATTTTCCATCTCCTTGTCTCTCAAGCATTACTGCAATCTAGTGTTAGATCACTAGGCCCTAAATCGAGACCAGTCTCTTAGGATTTACTGCAATCTTAACCCAGATCACTAGACCCTAAATTGAGACTTCTCCCTCAGGATTTACCATGTATCCCACCAAAACTGATTAAGGGATTCCTAGGCCTTTGGGAATGAACCTTGAGACCACCTCTACTCTGGATGCTGAAATCCATTTGGAAAATCAAAGCTCAAAACCAAGATAAACATTCCAACAAAACCATGCCACTGATAGCAACATAACCATACACCAACATGCAAAGCCATGCATGTCCGAACTAGCTAGGAAATCACACATGCAAAAGGTTACCTACAAGTAATTTTCTACTGAAGATGCTTGATCTTTCTTTTCCTTCCTCATCCTTGCTTTCCTTCCTTTCCCTTTACTTTTTTTTCCTTCTTTGCTCCAAATCTAGAGTACACCAAGAAAACTCTATGTGACCAAGAGTGAGAGAGAGAGAGAGAGAGAATAATGAGAGAGCTCCAAACTTGAACTGAAAAAAGGTTATCACTAACTAAGCTTGAGCCAAGAGCTTACACTGACTAAGAGCTTGGCCACTAATCCTCAGAGGCCCCTTTATCAATGAGGTCTTTATTTTCTTCATTTTCCATTATTTTCCTTCAATTTCCCCTTCACATGCAACCTATGACCTTTCACCTTAATTTTCTCCTAATTTCCTTTATTTTCATAAATAAATGTGACAGAAAATGTATTTTTTCCTTTTAATACCTTTGGCTTAGCCTTCTCCAATTTTCCTTAACCAAAACATACATCCATTGATGCCCACTAAGATATCTTTGCCCAAAATTTAGCTTAAAATTCGTGTCTCTTTCCCATATTTATCTTTGTTAACTTTTATTATATAGAATTTTTACCGAAACTATTACAAAACATTTCCCAAACAACAAATAAAAATAAAATCCACTAAAATATTACATAA
>APFE030418460.1:59641-72953 GCA_000404065.3 Pinus taeda
AAGGGTGGTACAAAACAGTGCCATTATACACTTGCTGGGAGATCTAGAAGCCTAGGAATCGTGTCATTTTTGGGTACAAGCCATTCTCGATTAATCATATATGTTCTAAATTATCATTTGGCTCTCAGGTAAGATGTCATTTGAGAGGCCTGATCATCTTTACAGGAATTTATCATCTCCTCCACAGGTGTCTTTCCTTGCTAAGTTCTTTGATGGGGAAATGCAAAATTGCAAAGGTAGTTATGGATTTTGGCTACATATTCACCTCCATATACATTTCTACTTTTATTAGTCTATAGTTTCTGGTACTAATGAGAAGGCAAAGCTCATGGTTCTATGGGGGTTGATGGTTTTTGTTATGAGACTTCAGATTCACTCCCTCTCAGTATTTGAGGTCTCAAAATATATCCTTGATGCGGTGACAGACCGGTCTATCATGTCTAATCCTTCTATGTTGGTATGGTTGCAACGTATCTTACAGTCGAAGTGCACTTTTGATCACATATCATTTTCTCATGTATATAGGGAACACAATTTGGTTGTGAAATGTCCTTCCAAATAGGGTTTATGAATCGATCCACAATCAATTTTCTACAATCTATATATCATTGACAAGCTAAAGGGGGAAGGGTATTTTGATATGCCATAACCAAGCTCCATCTGTTATTTGGTTTATGACAATATGCTTCAGGTTTTTATCATCTATCATTGTAGGAGTATAAGGCATTTTCTTCTATATATTTTTGATTTGATTCTTTTTGTTTTGAGCCCAACATTATGGGGTTTTTGTTAAATACCATTTAGCTAATGAGTACCACTATCATATTTCATTTAAATTTTCAATAGATTATTACGTCCTCTTTTTTGGATTGCATATATTGGTAATAATTTAGTATCAAGACTAACAATCTACTGGATATGAAGTACTTTAACTTTATTATGTTAATTATATACTGAATTTCCTATATTTAATAAATGTTTTAATATTTTTTCTTTCTGAAAGAATAATAATTAAATAAAATTTAAAACGAGTAAACATTATAAAATGTTAACTCACATTGAAACATAAATAATAAGGTCTCTAGAAAAATAAAAGAAAAATCAATGTTGCAATATTGAGTAATACAATTTCTTTTTTATTAAAACATTTTAATTATTAAATTAAAATTTTATGATCTAGACAAAAACAAGTCTTAATTAAATAAAATGATAGCTACCTCACATCATAAAATTGTATATAAAAAATAAAAAACAACATAAACGACGAAAATATAAATAGTTTATATTTAATCCTATAGAGCCATCACATAATAGTGATACCTCTAGGGGAAAAAGACATGGTCGGTCCATTTATATGGGATAAATAACCCACCATAATCAAACAACCCAATCAGCTTTCACAAAGGTTTTAGTGAAAGTTCCAATGTGATATTCACGAAATAAAAGTTTATTTAAATCAAATGTGTATAAAGAATCTTTGGATATTTGGTGACAGGTTAGTTTTTCCCTAAACATGTTTATTTAATTTTTTTTTTATATTATTAGTTTGGAAGTCTAAATCAAAACAAGTGGATAGACAATGATTTTTTAAATAGATGAAAGTGACTTATTAATATATTTCATCATCGTTAAATCCTATGTGACTTACGAGGGGAAAGTATTATATATATAATATATGGATTAATATAAATTATAATTATAATTATAATTAAATTGCATTACGTTAATGTTTAATGTTATTAGGATTTTGATAGTTTTTGACAATGAGTAATAATTTTTAGAGAAAATAAGGTGAATATTGAATGTATTTCAAATAATGTTTGTTTTATGTGGTTTAGATTTATCATAGTAAAAAAAATATTAAGATATTAATCATAATATCGATTTTAATATTGTGTTAATGTGGGAAAGAGCAATTTAATTTTTATTTATTGAATTAATTAATTCATAAAATAAATTTATCGAAGTTTAATTTTCTTCATGTGAAAAAGAACTTAATTTTGAGGTAGATCTTTAGGTTAAGAAAAATACTTATTTCAAATCTAGGGAGTTAAGGAAATCAATTCATTTAGTTGTCAATGCACTTGGACATATGATGAATGTATGTAAGGGATAACGGTTTGAGGTATCATTGCACATCTCACTAGCTTCATAACAACACGCCCATGGTAATTTATTGTTAGTTGAGATTTTGCATTATATGTGGGATAATGAAGTACCACACAGTAATCTAGTTTGATTATGCATTTGATCTTGAGTGGAGGTTTTAAGGCTTATTATTTAAGGCAATGTTTTATCACCTATAGCAAGGTTTGATTTTAAAAGTTGTGATTCTAGTTGTTAGGGATAAATATTTCATATTTCTTGTGGCAAATATGGGCGCTTTCTAGCTGGGAATCTAATCCATCCTCCATCTTGATTTTTGGTTGGTCATCTCCTCCCAACCCTCCACTGAGGCTATTTCAATACTCTTGACCAAGTGACCCTGGTCCCTCAGTATATATTTGTTGTTTGTAGATCCATTGATGGTCTTGGTTTTGGTTTTATATTTCATTTTCCATCTTTAGATCCTTAGTTTCAAATTGCTCATTTACTTTTTAACTTGAGTAAAGATAACTCTTGGTTGAATTATCTCATGCTTTCTAGAGTTCCTTTGGATTGCTTTGGTTTACCTCTATATGACAATTTGGATATGAAAAACCCAACAAGGTTAGAAATTAGGAACACTAGGCACAGACAAGAAGGCATCAATAAATCTATGAATAATATAGTGATTACAAATTTTCATAAGTTAACAAAGCTAGAGCAAGCAAATGTATCCCATAATGCTACTATCATGAAATTTCTCCTTCAACAACAACAAAGGAAAGAAATCATAGAAGCATAATGTAGTTTCCTTCGATATCTCTTTGTCACACAGTGCATGGATGCTCTCTTCTTAACCTCAAATAACCTCTCAATACAACTTTGTACAATAGAAAAAGACTCTATTATCTAAAACATAAACCCTATGGATATATAAGAGCCAAGCTTTCACTAGCCCAATGATCAAAAAGCTCAAAGAAGTGGTTAACTATCTTAACTATGAACCTTTTATATTCTTTGGTGTAATATTCTTTTTGCGCATTTTTGTAAAATAATACTCCTATAAGAAATCCTATAACTCTTATTTGAAGAGGTTTTAAGAGGATAGTTATATTTGAAGGATGGTAAGTAACTTATTTATGTTATGTTTTAATCATAAATTTTAAATCCAAAAACTTTTATCTATATAATGTTTTTGGCTATGGTTCAATTTTTTATTTATTATTTTTATAATAATGTAATATAAATAAATATTATTTATTTTTAACTAAAATAATATTGACATTATTATCAATATAAATATTACACTTTTTACCATAATATAAAAAATAACTTGTAAAATTTAGTATTAAATATGAAATAACACCAACAATATGTAAAAAACTATATATTGAACTAATACAATTAAACTAAGTTTATATTAAACTATTAATACATCTTTCTTGCTATACCAACTCCATTAATCAACTTACTAGCTATATTATACTCTACTCTAACACACACCCACTAAAATATTTCTCATAAATGATAATTACCATAATTCACAACCATGAAAATGCCCCTAATCATAAATAATAATTACCCTCACTTGCATTACTTGCCCCTCATTCGTAATAGAACCTAATATATTCTTCCCACGGTGACTCATCCGTTATTTGTCGGTGACTCATCGGTTAATGACAAGACAAGCATATTTTTTTGTACGAAGGAAGTTTTTTATATAATAAAAAAACCAAATCTATAACCAAAAAAACAAAATCTAACTGCTTTTAAAATATTGTAAATGACATTTTATTGCTTAAAAGATAAATTTTAAATAATTAATTTTATCTTTATTAAATAATAAATACAAAATTTAGCTTATTTTTTGAGATACTGTAATTAAGTTTGATATTTTAAGAATTAAATTAAATTTTTATTAAAATATTTTAAAATAAAATATAAACAAATGTTACACAAACTATTCTCTGTCGTTTAGTTAAATTACATAATAATATATAATTAGATATTCAAATGTGATCGATAAGAGCGACAAGTACGCAGTGAAGATGTAGGGTCGCTGATAATTAAATCTTGTTTGAAGGTTATCGACCAGCCAAATATGTAAGTTTATATTCCAACAAATATATACATAATTAAAAAATATGCAATTGTGTTGTCAAAAGGAAAAATATGTTAGTTGAAAGGATTAATAAAATGCCTACATTGATATAAGAACGTTGATATCTTAAGTTTATGATACATTGCTATTATGTCAACATAGATTGGATTTTGGATCTAATATAACTATATCGATTTTATTGGAAGAGATAGATTATATAACTCTTTTTTTTATAATATTCAACTTAATATTTTTAAAATGTTTGTATGTATTTATTTTACATTTAAAAATATATTTAATGTATCAATTTTTAAAAATAGAAAAAAAATATTACTTAAATATAAGAATAAAAGTATAATTATTTATATTTAAAAATATATTTAAAATGTTAATTTTCAAAAAAATTATAATAACTAAAATTAATAAGATAATAAATATGTATAACAAAATCATGCTTTAATGTTAACGCCTTTGTCCACTCAGACTTTACATTAAAGTATTTATTTTAAATGTATTTAAAGTATTTGAATTTTTTAACAAATATTTTATATTAAAAATATTGAAATTAAAATACTTTAAAATAATGATAATTAATAGAAATAAAATAAAATTATTAAATAATTTATAAATAGTTTTCAAAAAATAACTCCTCATTCTCAATAACTCCCCAAAGAAAATTAAAAGTAATAAATCAATAAAATGTTTGGTATATATGCAAAACCCAACGGCACCAAGAGATATGATAATTTACTTTGACTCTGTGTAATGCCCTACTTAATCTTATCATGCAAATTTTATTAGTGTTTAAACTGCCTGAAAATATTGACTTATAATTATCAAGAAATATTGGTATATACCTAAATTTGTGAAACTATAATTTTTATTTACTGATATGAATTTTAGTATTGTTTTAGATATCATTTTTTGGATGAAACTATAATTTTTATTTACTGATATGAATTTTATTATTGTTATTATTCAATTCTCAACTTGTCTTCTCAAATTTCATTTTGGATAGGATATGGTCTCCTTCCATTTTTTCCAAATTAAATATCCATATGCCAAGGTGTCTTCACCAAATCTACTTGGGAGAAAATATGGTCTTCTCCAATTAATTTCCAAATTAAATATCAATATCTTATCCCTAAAATGTCTTCTCAAAATATACTTGAACAAGATATGGTAAGAAAAGTCAAGGATACTAAATGAAAGGATGAGGGGGTAGCCATGACATTAATGATAGGTGGTTGAGGTGGATGGAAGGAAGAGACATAAAATGGGAAAAATGATGAGAGGAGAGGGGGAATCCTTGGTCTTGATTTTGTCTTGGAGGATTGTGCTTTTGGGGAGGAATGTGGAGAAAGAGAAGGGAGAGAATTGAGAGATAAATGAGAGAATACAAACTTGGATCTGTAGAGTGTTTGTTAAACTTGGACACACTACATCTGGTTGGACTTGGGCTCGGAGGGCTAGGGAACCTATGGAGGTTCCCTAGACTAGGAAATACTTCCTAGTTGGTTGGAAGACAAATCAAGTGGGGTAGTCAAGAGGAGCATCCCAACAGAGTCAGGAGATTAGGAGCATCTCAACTAAGCGATTGGAACATATATTCCTCTGTTTATTGGTTACTTATGTAAATGGTTGCAATGAAATTTTATTTATTTAATTTGTGGTAAATACATTTTAATGATATATTATTATCAAATAAATGTTTAGATATAAATAAGTTATTTCCCATCTTATTGTGTTTAAAATGAGATAAATTCAGTTTTTAGTTAGAGGACCCTAGGAGGGATCCTCACACTCGGTATCAGAGCCTAGATTCAAAATATGGACCCAAAACCCACTAAAACCAAATTTCTGCTATAAGAGCTTTTAACCCTCATAATTACTTACTTGTGATACTATAAAATATATATATATATAATATATATATATTATAAATTATTATATATATATAAACAATTTGTTTTTAGATTGAAAATGATAAGTCTCTTTATTGCCTTGTAAAGAAATAAAATTTGAGTAAAGACATGTTAGAGTTGCGTTTTACAAGCATCATTTTAATTATAATACATATTAACTGTGATACATGGGAAAAAAATACAAGAAATTATCCTCTGAATGTCCAAATGCTAGTCTGCCTCCTTGATTAATAAATCTGGGTTCTTTGATCCATCACCTTGATTAATAAATCTGGGGTGAATATGGATCTATAATAATAGGGTAAAGGTAGGATAATCTTAGCGAAGGGAGCTAGCCATAAAGAAAACGAAGGTGAATTCCACTTGGCTGTAACTACTGATGCTACTTTTCTTTCTCCTTGACCTCTCTGCCAGCCATGGGGGATGCTCAATCCATGTGGCACTCACACAAACCAAAACTCTTCTCTCAACAACCTCACCACTTGCCATAGTAAACCAAAGTATGATAGATTGAGCAATAGATCAAAAATTCATAGGATATAGTGACTAAGAAGCTGAGCCCAATCATTATCCTGGGAGGATTTGGGATTCAAAGAAGGCAATGGTGTCTTTAGCTATGATGTCCAATGGTGCTAATGGTGCCAATCTCTCTTTCAGTAAATCTGACTCTGTGATGGGCGCCCGAATCAACAAAGGCAACCTCCTCCAATGGAGCCCAACGAGGATGAGGGTTAGCAATGGAAAGAGATTTGGTCTCTCTATTGAGACAAAGATACAGGAAATATTCATGCCCGCACTGAGCTCCACCATGACAGAAGGCAAAATCGTGTCATGGATAAAATCAGAGGGCGAAACGCTCTCCAAGGAGGAGAGTGTGGTCTTTGTGGAGTTTGACAAGGCTAACATGGATGTCGAGTCCTTCTCCAACGGGATCCTTGCTACTATCATCGTCGGGGAAGGCAAGGTTTCCCCTGTCGGATCTCCCATTGGCCTCCTCACTGAGAATGAGGAGGAAGTCACTTAGGCCAAAGCCAAGGCCAACAACACCTCCTTCTTCTTTAGGAGCTCCGCCAACACCTCCAGAAATCACCCCTGCCCCTTCCCTTGCCTCTGCCTCTACTCCTATTCCCACTCCCTCCCCTGCACCTGCACCTCCATTTGATGCCTAGGGCCCCAGAAGAATCATCGCTACCCCTTATTCCATGTAGCTCACAAAGCAATACAAGATTGATCTGGAAAATGTGATAAGCATTGGGCCTAATAGTCAGATTACCCTTGATGACGTTGAGGCTACAACAGGCGTGATTCTTTCTCCCCCTTCTCCTCCTGTATCTGCTCCACCCCTCCTATTATGCAAATGTCGTGGGAGTCTTCGACCCTAATACTACTCTCTCTGTGCTTTGAGGATTCCGAGTCTTCCTGAGTAAACATGGGAATTTTTATTTTACCTCTGGGACCTTTGTGGCTTTCTTGATAAATGTTTTCCTTTTAGCCTTTGATGCCAGACTTTTCTAGGTTTCATCTGAGATGAGAACCTCAAAGTCCTCCATTTCCCTGTCCAGTGATGCCTTTGAATCCATTTGCTCCTTTCCCACCATCGTTCTTCTTTTTGGAACTCCTAACATCTTCACCACTTCTCGACTGGACTCATTCAAGAAAGGAGGGGCATTGCCACACCTCCAATGCCAAGCTCTCAAAACCAAAGGGATGCAACTTTCTTAAATTGGGTTGCTCTTAGTTAATACCTCTTAAGGATGCATCTATCTCCTAGTTGCACTCCACTGGGCTTATGCCGCATCTGGTGAGAATGAAACAGCTACGGTGAACCCCATCAACAAACATCGATACTGTCGTTGTAAGATTGGCTCTTCTCTGGCTTGCTCGAACCCTATCTCTTTATTATTCCATATATTTGATTTAGTGCGAAACATACATTTCCATCTTTGTTAACTATCATTTTTACTCAGGTTGCATTAGGAAATAGTTTCAAATGCATAGCATTGCTAAAAATATTTTTTTATTTGTACTGTTTAATTAGCAAAAAAAAAAAAACGATAAAGAGATATATGTTGTAAACCATAGTCCCAAAGTATAACATAATAAATGTATCAATAGGGAAATAAAAATGAAAGGAAAACGAGACAAGAAGAAAAGTAAGGTGATAAATCTAAAACAAGTAAATAGTGAATAGCAATAGGGGAGGAAGTGTGTAGTGCACACAATCTGAAATGTCAAACAAACAAATGAGACAGTTCTTCAGTTTTCCAGAGGAAGAGCACATTATTTCTGATATAGGGAATCTACATCTATATTGTGTCTCTGTTTACGTCATTCCATGCTTGTAAGTTTGTTGGTATGGAAAATATTGTTGTAAGGTTTCAACGGAATAAAACTTTTGAACTTCGAAAATATCAACCAAGTCATTAATTGCCAAGGAAAAGAACGTGTCGATCTCCTAATTTTAAGGTGGAGAATGGATGATTGCATGGACAAAAGGAGGGTAGTTTTTTACGTGTTCTCTTATGAGAATAGTATTTGGGAGTTGCCTTAAATCTTTAGACACTGACATCAGTTAATTAGTTCCTCATTGAAAGCATAAATTGAATGACAAATCCATATTGATAGATGAACAACTCAGTTACTCACAAAAAATTAACTACAAAGACATTTGCAGAATTGAATTATGCTTTAGTGTGGTATCAAGATCGTGACAACGCTAAAGAAAAGTCATCAAAACACAACTAATTTATAAAAAAATCCACAAATAAAATCAAGTACACACCCAATAGCTATATGGAGTTAAAATTACTTATTAGCATCTACAATGGGGCTCTGCAAAACTAAACCTACAAACACAACTCTAACATGTAATTATTCTTTCCATTATCTTTGAAGAACCTATAAATGGTCTTACCTACATCTTGTGATTCAATGTATCTATTGATTGAGTTAAGTTGATATTTACAAGTCAGATGCAGAAACCCCACAATCCTTTGCACCCCTTTTTTTTTGCATGTATGTATTTGAATGTATTAATCATTTTCTTACAGCACCTATAGTTATGCTCTTTTGGGTATTCAAGTTCATATTCATCTCCAGAGTACATGGCATTGAATTTGGTACATTTCGATAGAAAGGATTGATGACTCGCTTACGAGTCATGATACTCTCTCTATGGACGTGTTGAGATTTTCAGATCAATTTAATAATTTTAGAGCATGCACTAGCACATTTGCTCAATCTGTTGTTTGACTTTTACATGGATGTTCTGCATGTTTATGATTATGAGTTTACATCAATGTTATTTGGGATATCTATCTGAATTTCTGGACTTTATGCCTTTTGGGTCTTAAACTTCCTTCCCATAGCAGTCCTTTTCTGTGCATGTGTTTACTTGAATGGATTGATCGTTTTCTTACCGCAGCATACATTTGGTGTTCTGTTTGAGTCAGCCTTCAAGGGAGGGAATTACTTATCTAGCATTTGGGAATGCCAGAGGAGCCCTCTGACCATCATTCTCGGAATAGTGTATTATTTGAATTGCTGCAGTCTTTGGGTAATGTGATAACTTAGTATGAAAGGAATTATGTGCCACTTTTTGAAGGGTTCAAGCATCTAGGCAAGAGCTACATGCAGTCCAAATATGAAGTTTAGATGACACCATATTTGAGACAAAACTCAATTTTAAAAAAAAACTAAGCTTTATGAATTTCAAAAAATAAGAAAAAAATGTCAAATTTCAACACAATGAGAAAAACAATATTGCACAAATGTTATATAAACTATGATGTTCTTAGAAGTACGTGAAAATTCCAATGTGAAAATGTTAGGCCCAACAAAGGTTGAGAAATATCATTAGGCAACTCAAATTTCAAGCTATGTTAGAAGCAACAAAAAAAGTGAAGTATTACTAAGCATAATTTCAGATAGTGATTCAATCATTGTCTGCCTCAAAAGTCTCTTCATTGAACAAGAGTGATGCCACACTATACCATTACCATGTCAAGAAGTACTTTTTCCTTCAATACCACAACACATCGATTTTGATAAAAGCAAGTTATTGGATGAATAATATAACTGTAAAAGGTATAAAATATTGATGAGGACCTCAAAGAAAAAAGGTAAACGAATATAATTAAACAAGTGCTAACAAATGTATCTGACTGAGACTTCCACAAAAATATTTTTTTCTAAAGGAAGTTAAACAGTGTTTGTAGTATCCGCAAGGGCACGTACAATACACCCCAAACCTGCTTTCTCTATTATCTTTTCATGCAGACGAAGGCATTGATCACATGTTGATCGATCTCCGATTGAAAGGCCCCCTGTATAGGTATTTCATAAGGATGTCATAATACTCTAGATCTAAATAAATAAACACCGCATCCACATCCTTACTTGCCATTAGAACACAATGCACCACTATCCAATTTGCTGACTTGCATCTCTTGTCCTTGGTTTTTGTAGGATAATCCTCCAATGCAGTTTTCAAATCCTCTATATACCAAGATAGTCTTAGCAAGTGTTCCACTTGACGAGACTTGTGTTCGATTCTGGAAATGATAGGCTCAACATTCTCTGCCTCCACAAACATCTTCCTCTCATGACTACCTTCCTCCTTTACCTCCATTACACCACACTCTAAAGCCAACATCTACCTACCCTGTAATTTCTCTAACAGATTGGCACACCTACATAATATGTGACATTGGACTCGATATATTTGTATAGGCTTGGAAGGATTGATGGCTCTCTATTGAGCAATGATATTCTGCGTACAAACATATAATTAGATTTTGGATCAATTTAATAATTTTAGAACATGCACCAACATACTTGCTTGATGATTTCTTCTTGGATTTTACTTGATGCTCTGAACATCCATGATTGTCTGTTTCGATCAATGTTATTTAGGATATCTATTCAATCTGTGTGCTTCATGCCTTTTGCCAAAGAAGTACATAAAGAATATAAGTGTTGATTACTCTACATTGATCTTTAAGCTATGGATATCATGTTTTATAGCGTTGATGGGTATTGATTAGAGATTAAAAAGGTTGGCTTATTGAGAAGCTATAAGAGATTAAAAATGCACGAGTTCAAATATCTGATATTCTCATCACCTTAAAGACTAACATAAATAAGTAAACATAATATAGGTTTAATAAATATGCACTGGTCTTTACTACTCTGGATATCATGGTTTATAATTTTGATGAGCATTGATTAGAGATTAAATATGCATCAGCTTAAATGTCAAATATTTTCATTGCTTAGAAGACTAATATAAGTATGTGTATTTGAAACCTTTGGATCATAAAAACTATTAGCATGAATTGGATGAGCACTTAAATGGTTTACAAAATGCTTAGAAGACCGATATAAGTATGTGTATTTGAAACCTTTGGATCATAAAAAGTATTAGCATGAATTGGATGAGCACTTAAATGGTTTACAAAATGCACATATGTTTTTCTGCTTGGACTTGGTTGCCTATTTTGGTTGCATGTATGATGTAACAGTCCGAAGAGCACCTAGTAGGTGTGTGCAACTATTTTATTTTGTTTACAGCTTCAGTTTGGACAATCTGGTTGTCAAGTAAGCATATTTTGGCCAAATGAGGCAACTCACACATGCTGTCATCCATGGAAAATTAGAAACTAATTGTGGCATTCTGAGTTTCTAATTCATGGTTATAAATATGCAAAGAATGGCCACGACTTTGAATGAGTGCTGTAATTTGTTAGGTCCCTATACTACTAGTGTAACCCCTTATTGTTATTAGTACAACCCCCTTATTATATTGTTGTGCCCATGTAGTCCCCATATTGTTATTATTGTGCCCCATAGAAGCCCACTATTTTTATTATTGTGCCCTTACATTATTATTGTTCTGTCGGCTCTGATTATATTATGACCCCTTAGACTCCTATATATAGAAAGGAAGTCTTTTCATTTGTATCATCCAAGACTTGTTCATTTGTATAATATATAGGAGGTTGCCCCCTCGAAGAGGCTGAATTCTAAGGCATCGATCTATCTTTTCTATCTTTTTGTGAGCTGGTTTCATAACATTTGGTATCAAAGCTTTGGATTCTAGGGTTTCCTGCCCCAAACAGGTCATCGTGGAATTTTCGCTATAAATTTTTTGCTACCAAGTCTCAGAATCTACAAAAAAACCCATTTGAGAAGAAATTAGTCTGAACCTTGCGTCCAAATTTCAGATCTTTTCGCGTTATATTTTCGAAGATATGATATGAGGAAGTTAGGATTTTTGCAAGCTCCAGAATTTCATCTAAAATGGGTCATCATGGAATTTTCACTATAATTCTTTTGTTACAAAGTTTCAGAAGGTTAAAAAAAATCATTTGAGACAAAATCGATCTAAACCTCGGTTCCGAATTTCATATCCTGTCTCGCTATATTTTCGGAGATATAATCTAAGGAAGTTAGGGTTTTTGTATATCCCGAATTACATTCCAAACAGGTCACCTTGGGAAAATCATCATAACTTTTGTTCTGAGCATCAGATTAAAATTTTGTCAGAGGTTTTAGAAAGAGGACTGCCTGTAGTTTTCTGTATATTAGTTTCAGGTACTAAGGTCAAAACAATGAGACACGAAACATTGTACAAGTTCGCTCTAATGAACTAGTCTATAATCAAGTCACTGTGGGAGATTTGGCATAAGTCTTTCTTGGATAATCAAATTCTGATCACACTTGCGAGGTTAGAAAGAGAACTCAGAGACCTACCGTAGGAAGAAATTTAAAAACTTGGAGATCTAAAATTATAGAGTTACAATCATTTCAAGCTCAAGCTCCTAAAATCAAGAAAAATCAAGATGAGGAAGTTTGATGGCAAGGATCCGGTAAATTGGATACTACAGATGGAGAAATATTTTGATCTACATGGTGTACCACTATTACAAAAGGTATGTATTGCATCATATTTATAACAAGATCAACTTTTATGGTATAAAGGGATTTGTTCTCGTAAACCACTTGTTACGTGGTCAATTTTCATGGAGGAAATTATAGCACATTATGAGGATACAAAGAGCAACACCTTCTTTAGGTAAACACCACAAAAATTGGAAGAAAAAGAGAAAAATGGCTTTGTTACAAAGTGGAAAGAAAAATTATGGCATCAAGGAAGTCTACCCCTCACAACTATAAAGATGGAAGTGTTGTTTCTCCTAGC
>APFE030418460.1:74507-96935 GCA_000404065.3 Pinus taeda
CTTATTATATTGTTGTGCCCATGTAGTCCCCATATTGTTATTATTGTGCCCCATAGAAGCCCACTATTGTTATTATTGTGCCCTTACATTATTATTGTTATGTCAGCTCTAATTATATTATGACCCCTTAGACTCCCATATATACAAATGAAGTATTTTCATTTGTATCATCCAAGAATTGTTTATTTGTATAATATAAAGGAGGTTTCCCCCTCGAAGAGGTTGAATTCTAAGGCATTGATCTATCTTTTCTATGTTTTTGTGAGCTAGTTTCATAACATAATTATATATTGGGCCTATTACTAGTTCAGATTCCTTCTGCTACTTATTTCTTTTCTTATAAAGAAATTGGCCTTGCTCTCAACCTGAAGGCAAGAGTGAGGTTATTGGTACTAAGCCAGCCTACAGAGTCACCGACTGTACATGTCTTTCCAATAACATTAGCACACGAATTCCCCAATTTCCCTAAGACCTCTATTCATCATGCTATCATTCATGGATAAAGAAATGGTGCAACAATTTGAATGGTCTAATATTGAAATTTAAAAGAAACACATATCAAGGCCCAAACTAGGATTAAGAAAAAAACAAATTAGGTGCTTGGGCAGTGATATGACCATATATTTTGTTTGAAATACAAACATCATAACACAAAGTGATAGAGCATAGAAATAGGTAATAAAATACTTGAAAGACAGACGATGCAAAAGATTCGTTAAATACAAATTTAGGATGACCTGAATTCCATACTGCTCAGGGAGGCTAAAAGAAGTGTCAAACATAAAAGACATCGTAACATAGGGTTTTAGTATACACAGAATACCTTAACAAATAGAAAACAAAAGGGAGATGTCGGATGGAATGTAGCAAAGGAGAAATGAAAGATACACATCTCAAAAGACCATAAATAAGTAACAGTTGAATTTATTCTTATCATCTCCAATAGCAATTTTATAAATTTGGTCAAAGACTCTATTTTCCTTCAAAGCTCTTGTAAATACTTGATTATGATTGATAATATATTAATAAATCATGCTTTCAAAATTGTTTTTCTTGGATCTAACTTCCTCGAAAACACTTTGATTTTGGAATTCATAAAAAAAAAACTTATTCAAGTGTGGATTCATTTGGAACCTCTCTACATCATTCACATTTCTTCAGTACTTGATCTAACTATAGTAGTACAAGTATTTATTTGCATATGGGTACGAATCATCAAATTTTCCTTCCAACCTGTTTACAACTTGCAACGGTTGAAGCCTAGAGTCAACTGGAAATGACACTCTTTTTGGAACTCCATTAGACTTGCCATTATCTAGTTCGCGCTTATTTGGATTTCATACCAATGCATGCATTATTACTTCGAGAGGCATTTATGAATTCCTTGAATCCCCTAGTGTGTTTATGCCTATATTTATATTTTTGGCTCTCTTCCCGTCACTCTAGGCATGAGATTTTGCTTTCTACTGGGGCACCAAAAGAACTTCCAATTCTGATAAGTATGGTTTTCATTATCTACATACCTAAACCATAACCCAGTGTCCAGTGTGATGTTGTTCACACAATATTTGAGTCCTGTAATAATGGTCCTATTTCAAAAACCATGAATAAAATCATGATCCAGAGAATTAACAAAGAATCATTTAAATACGCATAACGAAAGAATATTCATGTAGATATCACATTTGGTCATTACTTTCTTTTATTTTTTTAAACTAGTATAACACATGACCTATATTCGAAAATGTCAGGGAATCTTGAGTTTGACATTTTCAAACAGCATACCTTTGTTGGGAGAGTATCATGAAGACTATTACAAGTGCTTAAGCCCTCTCCTCCAGAAGAAATACAACTTAAATACTATTACTAAATAAGGATGTGAAGCATTACAACAAATAAAGAGAAACAAACTCACTTTGCAAAAAAATCTATAGTCATATGGAAAGCTACATGCTAACTTTTGTAGAGAGCAGAAATGGGTACACACTTTAGGTGGAGAGAATAGAAAGCAACAAATTAGAAAATGCTCAGAATGTTCAAGAACATTAGTTAAAGATAGACTGAAGTTATTATCAGAGAAGGCAAGATAAGAAGGAAACAAAAATGTAAAATATACAAGTATAGTAACAACACTAGAACAAAGATAAGAAATTTTAGGAAAATTTAGGAACATATCCTTTTTAAAATGCCTATCATTTACTGAAATTTACAAATTATTTATTAGTTCTCTTCATTCTTTCTCTGAGTTTGCTTGACTCCTGCACGATGTTTTCCTTCTTGAAAACATACTTCTAGCCTTTTTTTTTTTTATCTCCTCCCTTTCTCTAAACTTTGCGTGCATATTCATGTGTCCACATTATCCCTGTCTTATGCCTTTTTATGTTTATAGCCAATCTTTAGTTTTTAGCAAGGGTAGTGATCCAGGTGGATTTTGGTGGCCACCCACCAAGTCCACTTGGACCCCCACCATTGTTACTTTTAGCTTTTCAGTTTCCTTAATTGTAGCACAACTTACTATTTTTAGCAGTTTTTTGGATCTTGAACTTCCGGAGATGTTTTGAGGCCCTAAACAACATTTTTTGGGAAAAATTAGAGAAACATGGGTCCATGGACCGATGTTTCTCTTTCAAAAGTTGTAGTTCTCAAACAGATCTTTCTAACGAGATATTGTGCGTGTCAAACAGAGATCGTATGCCAAAGTTACGACCCCGGGAAGTTGATGTACCAATTTACCCAAACAGGGCCCATAGTTCGGCGTTTCATCTTCTAGGGTTAGGTTTTTGGATGTTTAGGGTTTTCCATTGTTTCTCAACAATAAATAGGCCTTCGAGCCTCATTGTAACATAGTTCAGAGACATGTAGCTGCCACATCTCTTCTCAAAGATAAGCTACCATCGCCTTAGCTAGTTTATTTCCATTTCTGTTTGTAAGCATATTTCAATATTTTACAGTAATGAAATGAAGTATTATTTCTGATGCATCTCCATATGTATGGTTATATCTGTAATTTTTTGTGTTCCTATTTAAATCTGGATCAGTGGTATCAGAGCAGTCTGCTCTTTCTCTGTCTTTCTTTTCATGTCCCCAACGAGGTCGGGATATAAGGAGTTAGGGCTTGAACTGGTTGAACCTTTGCAAGACCAGACTCGCAAATCCAAACGTCCTCCTATGGAGGATGAAAAGAAAGAAGAGGGGTAAGGAGATCCTATCAAAGTCTTGCTCGAAGAGGCCCTCGAGAGACAAAGGAATGTGAAGATGGACAACTTTGCCCAGATCCTTCAGCGCTACCCAGGGGCGACACATCTACCTCCAGCAGCTACTCTGGAACTGCCACACCCTTTAAGGTACAAGATAACTTTGGCATTCCCATATTTGAGGCTCAGATAGATGAAAATGTCATAGATAAATGGTTAAATCTGCTAGAAGGGTATTTTTCTTTTCATGATTTTTTCGGCCAAGAAAATATTACTTTCACTCTTCTCAAAGTCAGCCCCCATGTCAAGGACTAGTGGGAAACCTACTTCGAGCAAAAGGATGAAAGTACAGCCTCGCTGTTTTCAGCCGCACCCACTTGGAATTCATTCTGGACTGCCATCAAGGAGCAGTACTACCTTGTCGGAAGCTATGAGGATCAATACATAAAGTGGACCATGCTGAGGCAGGGAAGGGACCAAGACGTGCCAGAGTTTACCAATATTTTCCATACCCTTCGTATAAAGTTGGGTATCAAGGATTCAGAGCAGCTTTTGGTACTCAAACACTGTGACTGTATGCACAAGTACATCTAAGAAGAAATAGAATTCCTGAACATCTCCTCGCTCGGCACAGCATACCGATATGCCATCAATATCAATCAAAATTTTAAATAGAAGAAGCGAGACTTTGGATCTGCGAATCTGGAGCAAGGGAAAGGTGCCCCCAAACCGCAAAACAAAGGAGAAAGCCAAGTCAGGGCAGCCCAAGAAAACCCACCAAAGCTACAAGCAAAGAACAATGTCGTGAAGCCAAAAAAGGACACGAGAAGGTGGTGTGAGGTCCATAAGAGCTCCACTCACAACACAAGTGAGTGTCGAGCCAAGCAGTCACTGGTGGCCAAGCTAAAGGTTTCAGAATCAAATGCATGTTCCATCTCTGTGTCAGAACCCGACAAGGGGAATGACAAAGGGAAGCAAATTATCGATGTGGAGCCCAATGCCACCATTTCGCATTGTGGAGTTACCTCCTAGCCTAACAATATCAAACTAAGCTGACTCTAGGTGAGGATTAACTTATTTACTGTAATGAGATTAAGCCTACAAGAAGGTTTACCCATCTATTAGACGGAAGAATAATTTGCCCACAATAAGATGCTATTACTAAGATTGTATGAAGTTCATATATCTCTTGAGATAGCTTATTTTCCTCAAAATAACATCTATTTTCAACCCCTCCCATAAAATTTAAATAAAAAACTTAATAAAAATTGAACGCTATTAAAATTAACTATATAGACCTCATAAATTAATATAATAATTTAATAAAATTATTTTATTACCTATATAAAAAAGATATAAAACTGAAAGATATAAAAAGTAAATTATAAAAAATGAAACAAGTGATTACATATCCAACTCAAAAAGTGAACTACATAAAGATGATGTAAGCGCTTGCCCTATAAATCTCAAAGAAAGTATAATTACATAAAAATATAAAACAAAGAATGTCAAATGGATTATATACAGGAGGAGGATGATGTAAGCGTTATGGCTAAAATCAATACATTTACATAAACAATATTTTTATCTTTATTATTATTATGTCATCTTTATTATTATTATGTTATTCAACGTGTAGGTATTTAGGTGAAACATGTTATATGTGGATTTATTTTGATTATTTACCTTTTAATATATATTAATGTTTTTTTTCTTCATAATTTTAGGTTAACAACTAAACTTAAAAGCATTATAACAACATACTAGATATAACTTCAACATACATATCATCTGTGGAAATTGAAAGTAGGTGAGATGAATAATAATTATTCTTTTCAATCACACAAAATAAACCCTTAATTAATATATAAATTTTATTTAAAATTAATTAAAACTTATTTTAAATTTTATAGCGTTGAGATATCTAATTTAGAAATTTTATTCGGCTTCGCCTTCTATAAAAAAATATCGCCTATTTAATTAATTTAAAAATAAATAAATTATGTTGTATAATATTTAAATTATGTTGTATAATATTTAAGCAACAGGGTGAAGTTTTTTGGGATGTTATTTTTCCATCTTATTATATATGTAGTTTATGTTTATTATTTTATGAAACGACTTTGTGCTGATGAGATTTTTACATATTTAATTTTTAATGGCTAAAAATAAAATTAATGTAAAAATTAAGATTTAAATTATTTCCTCTGTGGCGCCATAGTTTGAATGCACGGTATGTGGAGGAACTTGCTCATGGGAGACGAGACTAGTAGCAGGGTGGTGGAACTTTTCTGCAGAAGGAGAAATCGTTGCCACTAGCAGGAAAACACCACCAACGCTTTGGAGAGAAACTGGTACATATTTCATGCCTGCATCGTTCTAGATATGGAGTCTATGCTGCAAGAAAGGAGGCTAGTTTGGCAAAGAATGGTGATGGTTGTGCATGTTTTTGGTGGAATTTGGTTCAGTACGCTGGTGTTGATGTCCAACATTTTAATTTCAGTGTTATATGGTAATTTGTTGGCTAAAATGGGCATGCGTGGTGGGTTTGGGTCTTCTCTTGGCACTTGGGTTGTAAATTTTTCCCCTACATTCATCAAAAACAAGTATCTCATACCTGGACGAGACCAAGGTAGCAGTGAGGGCTTGCAGTCACCCATAAATTCTTTGGGCCGTAGAAGGAAGCATGGGGAGTCCGGGGTCCAAACTATCTATATGTTTGTTTAGTCTGTTTTTGTCTGGTCTTTTGGTGATCTTTAACTCCAACAAGCTAGGAATGGGGAGTCATGGCCTTCTAAAACCCAAGTGTCTGACCTGTCGGCCATTGTTTGGCTTCCAGGAAAACTTTTGGCTCAGTGGAGCATGAAAGGGGATTCTGGGGACCCTAACCTCTGTGTGGTTGTCAATTATGAAATGTTGTGGTTAATTTCTTGGAGCGAGAGACCTGGAAAGTTGGGGGTAGAATGAAAAGTCGGAGGGAGGGAATACTATCAATACTGGACATTCCCTTTACCAACCTATCTTCCAATTCCATCAAGGTCGGGCTTTATGGAAATTTGAAGGCCTAGAGGGGAATGAATGGTGAATTGGGGTCACCAAACCCCAACGGCTCTATCAATTCAGTTAGGGTCTAGTCTGCCACCTGCATCCTAATACCTAAGTGTCCAAATACCTAATTGTCCCAACACCTGTGACTCTGTCAAGTTGGTCATGGCAGGGCTTATTCTAAGGAGACAGAGAGTTGGATCGACTGTGGGGAGAATTTTGAGCCAGAGGGAAGGAATTCAACTAAGTTTGGGTACAATGAGGATGAAGGCAACTGATGATGGGGTTGGGGCAGAATTGGGTTTCACTCCTCAAACCCAGAAACATGACTCAATAATTATGCTCCACAGGGAATGGCTAGATGGAAACACTAGCATTTGGTTTGGTTTTAACTTTTTTTCTTACGGTGCTCTTATAGGTCTGTCTAATCTTCTTTCCCCTCTGACTTTGACGCTCCTGCTCCAGGATAAGGTAAGAGTTTAGGAGTGCCCGTGGTTGAAGGAAACTTTGATTGAAGGAAACATGGTGAAGGAAGAAGCAGGGTTGGGGAGAAGAGGGTGATGTCACAATTGTAAACAGACCGACAACAAAAGAAAAACATCGGTGGCCTCGACCAACAAGACCCAACGGAAGAGGGGCAGGAAAACAAGGGAGGAAAATATGCAGAAACTTATGCATGCATATAGCAGGGGAACTCCAACACAAGTCAAGTCCCTAATTTCGTCATGGGAGGTGGAATTGAACTCCAAGGCTATGACAGATTCACTTCTAATGGAGGATTGGGAACCCCTACTCTTAGATAAGGGACACACCTGAGGTAGGCAGACTATCTTCAAACAGACAATCCAACTCTACCGGGTTATGAAAAACCTATTGGCAAAAGAAATGACAATAGTTAGGAATTTGGAGGATCTGCTGCAAACCCAACAAGAGGGGCCTAGCTTAAAAGATATTCAAAGGAAGATTCACGAAGTACAGGTGCAACAGTGCCACCAGGATGTTTGCTTAGGCAAAATGGAAAAGAAAATCCAAAGCCTGCTGTAGAACGAAATTTCAGGGTCGAGTGCTAAGGACTTGACTCCCAATGAATCTTCAGATGATTGAATGCTGAGAAGCAAGGAAGTAATGATTTTTTTTTTTTTTTTGTTAAAATGATCTCGTTGGATAGTGTTTAATTTGATAGTAGTATGTTTAAACATATAGTAGATACAATAACATATTTAGCTTGGATGGACATGTTCAATCTGTTTAAGTTTTATACGACATTAGACTTGGTTTCCTTCAAGCAGGTTGAGGCCAATGGACATATTTTTGTTACCTACCTTATATATGGTTAATAGAAAAGAAAGTATTGCGAAGCTTACACAAAAAAAATATTGTTTCATCTGCGTAATATGTATTAAATGTCTCTTAATGTGAATTTTTCCACATAATTTTAAGAGAACAGGTTGAATTGGAGCCACATATGTTTTAAGAGTTTAATTTATATATATATATATAATATATATATATATATATATATATATATATATATACCATTTAATTAGTTATTTTTTTTTAAAATTTTATAGTTAAATTAAGTATATATATACACACTTTTATTTTTTATTATGTAAAGTTTTCAAATATGATTCAAAACAAGTAAATTTAAAAAAATATATATAGTTAAATTAAAATTTAATGTATATCCACATTTTGATCTTTGAATATATAAAGTAATTATATTTTACTGGAGCAATATGGGTTCTTATCAGGTAACCAAATCTGAAACTTGCTTGGATCATGGCCTGTGTTACTTCAACAATTTTTTTTGTTCTTATATATGGATTTTCGTCAAAGTTCTTTGAGGTTGGTAGGGGCCTTCACCAGGGTTGCTCATTGTCCCCATTATTATTCATTCTAGTTACGGATGGTCTTAGCTTGAATTTAAGGGAGGCTTGGGCACTGGGTCCATTTAAGGGGATTTGAGTATCATGGTCGGTTTCAATTACTCATATGTTATTTGTTGTTGATGCTCTAACTTTTGGCTTGATATCATTCGATCAGTGGCAATTTTTTTATCAAGTATCTGGTAAGATTTGGTAAAGCATTGGGAGTAATTGTGAAAAACAACAAATATATTCTCATATCCTTTGATATTGAGTTGGAATACATTTTACATATCTCCAGGCTCTTTATTGTTCAAATTTCCTCCATTGATGAGGGCCTAACATATCTTGGCTTTAGATTGAAGGAAAATAGATACAACATTATTGATTGGAGATGGTTGTTGGATAAATTTCACAAGTGTCTATCACTTGGGTCTCACCATTGGTCTTTCGTAGGTAGGTACATATTGATGCAATTTGTTCCTCAACAACTGGCGGTATTTTGGATACATCTATTTCGGGTTCCCTCATATATTATTAACAAAATCAATTCATTAATATATCATTTTTTGTGGTTTGGAAATTATGGTAATTCAAAAAATTATCTGGTCAAATTAGCTTCGATCACCAAAGGAGTCAAGGTTGGAGGATGGGGCATCCTTGACATTAGTATATTTGATTGGGCACTACTCATTAAATCTTTATGGCATGCCATTTTTGGCAAGGGGATATGGAAGGATATCATTACTGATAAATAAATTAAAAGGGATTTTTTTTTTTTCTATTGGTATAGATGGGTTCGGGTGGGTATTAAAAATGGGTCACATATCTGGATGAGTCTCTCTAGGGTGAGAAATTGGTTATTGAAAGACATGATTTGGTCTTTTGGGAGTGGGAGTCAGATCTTGATTCACGAGGATTTTATTCCCGGAGTTACTGTTACATCTATCATTAAATGTAATCTTATAGATGCTTTACATTCTAGAGGGATTTTCTTTTTAGATCAGGCTATTGTTGGCTGGTAGTAACACTTTCGGTATCTAATTTGGAAAAATGTAGCATAGATTGGCCTTCCCGAGATTCATGAGTCAACATGGAATCATTTAATATTGAATCTAAAAAATGCAGGCTTACTTCTAAATGAGATGGGTGACTCCTTAGTATGGAATAGTGTCATGAAACAAGGATCGATGGTGGTATTGGAGGTTCACTGCCACATCACAATTTTTTTAATTCCTAAGCACACTATCTGTTGGTTTAGAAAGGCTTGGAAGTGGCATGTACCTTACAAAATTATCAACTTTTGTTGGCTGGCTTAGAAAAGCAAAATACTTACATGGGATAATTGCTCAAAAGGGGCTTCTTTGAATCGAGGTGGTGCATCTTTTGTAATGTTGCATTAGAGGGAGTCTCTCACCTTTTAATTCATTGTCTGGTGTCAAAGGAGGTATGGGCTTATCTCCTATCTCATTTTAAGATTAATCTTTTTTTTGCCTTTCACTCTTTAGAATCTATCTTTTAATGGTGGTTTCATAGGAAAGGGTGGTACAAAACAATGCCATTATACACTTGCTAGGAGATCTGGAAGGCTAGGAATCGTGTCATTTTCGGGGACAAGCCATTCTCGATTAATCATATATGTTCTAAAATTATCATTTGGCTCTCAGATAAGATGTCGTTTGAAAGGCCTAATCATCTTTACAAGAATTTATCATCTCCTCCACAAGTGTCTTTTCTTGCTGACTTCTTTGATGGGGAAACGTAGAATTGCAAAGGTAGTTATGGATTTTGGCTACATATTCACCTCCATATACATTTCTACTTTTATTAGTCTATAGGTTCTAGTACTAATGAGAAGGCGAAGCTCATGGTTCTATGGGGGTTGATGGTTTTTGTTATGAGACTTCATATTCACTCCCTCTTAGTATTTGGGGTCCCAAAATCTATACTTGATGCAGTGACAGACTGGTCTATCCTGTCTAATCCTTCTACGTTGGTATGGTTGCAACGTATCTTACAGTCGAAGTGCACTTTTGATCACATATCATTTTCTCATGTATATAGGGAACACAATTTGGTTGCGAACTGTCCTTCCAAATAGGGTCTATGAATCGATCCACGATCAATTTTCTAAAATCTATATTTGTTGGCAAGCTAAAGGGGAAAGGGTATTTTGATATGCCATAACCAAACTCCATCTGTTAATTGGTTTATGTCAATATGCTTCGGGTTTTTATCATCTATCTTTGTAGGAGTATAAGGCATTTTCTTCTATATATTTTTGATTTGATTCTTTTTGTTTTGAGTCTGACATTATGGGGTTTTTGTCAAATACCATTTGGCTACTCGGTACCACTATCATATTTCATTTAAGTTTTCAACAGACTATTACGTTCTCTTTTTTGGATTGCATATATTGGTAATAATTTGATATCAAGACTAACAAAGTACTTTAGCTTTATTATGTTGATTATATACTGAATTTCCTATATTTAATAAATGCTTTTTTTATTTAATAAATGCGCTCTTTTTTTTTTTTTTTTCTTTCTGAAAGAATAATAATTAAATAAAATTTAAAACGAGTAAACATTATAAAATGTTAACTCACATTGAAACATAAAATAATAAGGTCTCTAGAAAAATAAAAGAAAAATCAATGTTGCAATATTGAGTAATACAATTTCTTTTTTATAAAAACAATTTAACTATTAAATTAAAATTTTACAATCTAACAAAAACAAGGTCTTAATTAAATAAGAATGATAGCCTACTCACATCATAAAATTGTATATAAAAAATAAAAAACAACATAAACGACGAAAATATAAATAGTTTATATTTAATCCTATAGAGCCATCACATAATAGTGATACCTCTAGGGGAAAAAGACATGGTCGGTCCATTTATATGGGATAAATAACCCACCATAATCAAACAACCCAATCAGCTTTCACAAAGGTTTTAGTGAAAGTTCCAATGTGATATTCACGAAATAAAAGTTTATTTAAATCAAATGTGTATAAAGAATCTTTGGATATTTGGTGACAGGTTAGTTTTTCCCTAAACATGTTTATTTAATTTTTTTTTTATATTATTAGTTTGGAAGTCTAAATCAAAACAAGTGGATAGACAATGATTTTTTAAATAGATGAAAGTGACTTATTAATATATTTCATCATCGTTAAATCCTATGTGACTTACGAGGGGAAAGTATTATATATATGGATATAGATATAAAATTATAATTATAATTTGCATTGCAACGATTATGTTTTTTAATGTTATTAGGATAATTGAATAGATCTTGAACAATGAGTATATTCTAAATCAAAATTGACGTGTTAATTTATTTAAATATAATAAATATATATTATTTTTTTTACGTTAGAGAGTTTTTTTTTCAAATGATAATTAAAATATTCTAAGAGAAAATAAGGTGGAATATTGAATGTAATTCAATAATTGTGTTGATGTTTGTTTTATGGTGTTTAGATTTATCAAAGTGAAAAAATATTAAGATATTAATCATAATTTTGATATTTTATTTAATTTTTTATTTATTGGATTAATTAATTCATAAAAAAAATTTATCGAAGTTTATTTTTTTCATGTGAAAAAGAATTCAATTTTGAGGTAGATCTTTAGGTTAAGAAAGACACTTATCTCAAATTTGGGGAATTAAGGAAATCAATTCATTTAGTTGTCAATGCGCTTGGACATATGATGAATGTATGTAAGGGATAAAGGTTTGAGGTATCATTGCACATCTCACTAGCTTCATAGCAACCCGCCCATGGTAATTTACTGTAAGTTGAGACTTTGCATTCTATGTGGGATAATGAAGTACCACACAATAATCTAGTTTGATTATACATTTGATCTTGAGTGGAGGTTTTAAGGCTTATTATTTAAGGCAATGTTTTATCACCTATTGCAAGGTTTGGTTTTAAAAGTTGCGATGCTAGTTGTTAGGGATAAATATTTCATCTCTCTTGTGGAAAATATGGGCACTTTCTAGCTGGGAACCTAATCCATCCTCCATCTTGATTTTTGGTTGGTCATCTCCTCCCAACCCTCCACTGAGGCTATTTCAATACTCTTGACCAAGTGACCCTGGTCCCTCAGTATATATTTGTTGTTTGTAGATCCATTGATGGTCTTGGTTTTGGTTTTATATTTCATTTTCCATCTTTAGATCCTTAGTTTCAAATTGCTCATTTACTTTCTAACTTGAGTAAAGATAACTCTTGGTTGAATTATCTCATGCTTTCTAGAGTTCCTTTGGGTTGCTTTGGTCTACCTCTATATGACAATTTGGATATGGAAAACCCAACAAGGTTAGAAATTAGGAACACTAGACATAGACAAGAAGGCATCAATACATCTACAAATAATATAGTGATTACAAATTTTAATAAGTTAACAAAGCTAGAGCAAGCAAATGTATCCCATAATGCTACTATCATGAAATTTCTCCTTCAACAACAACAAAGGAAAGAAATTGTAGAAGCATAATGTAGTTTCCTTCGATATCTTTTTGTCACACAGTGCATGGATGCTCTCTTCTTAGCCTCACATAACCTCTTAATACAACTTAGTACAATAGAAAAATACTCTATTATCTAAAACATAAACCTTATGGATATATAAGAGCCAAGCTTTCACTAGCCTAATGATCAAAAAGCTTAAAGAAGTGGCTAACTATCTTAACTATGAACCTTTTATATTCTTTGGTGTAATATTCTTTTTGCGCATTTCTGTAAAATAATACTCTTATAAAAAATCCTATAACTCCTATTTGAAGAGGTTTTAAGAGAATAATTATATTTGAAGAGGTTTTTAGAGGATTTAGTATCTTATTTAATGTTATGTTTAATCACATTTTAATCCAAAAACTTTTATCTATATAATGTTTTTTGGCTATGGCTCAATTTTTTTTTATTAACTAGTTTTTTAAAAAAATAACATATATTCTATGTAATATAAATAAATTATTTCCTTTTTATTAAAAAAAATTGAAATTATTATTATATAAAAGTATTACACTTTTCCATTAATATAAAAAAAAAACTTGTTAAAACCTTTAGTATTAATATGAAAATTAACACCAAATATGTAAAAACTAAATATTAAACTAATACAATTAAACTAAATTTTATATTAAAAATTAATCATTAAACTATTAATACATCTTTCTTGCTATAACAACTCCATTAATCAACTTACTAGCTATACTCTACTCTAACACACACCCACTAAAATATTTCTCATAAATGATAAGTACCATAATTCACAACCATGAAAATGTCCCTAATCATAAATAATAATTACCCTCACTTTGCATTAGTAGCCCCTCATTCGGGATAGAACCTAATATATTCTTCCCACGGTGACTCATCCGTCATTTGTCGGTGACTCATCGGTTAATGACAAGACAAGCATATTTTTTTGTACGAAGGAAGTTTTTTATATAATAAAAAAACCAAATCTATAACCAAAAAAACAAAATCTAACTGCTTTTAAAATATTGTAAAAAGATAATTTAAATAATTAATTATCCTTAATAAATATAAAAACAAAATTAGCTTATTTTGAGATATTGTATTTAAGTTTTAAGAAATACTACTTAAGAATTAAATTAATTTTATTAAAATATTTTAGGATGAGTTTTAAAATAAAATATAAACGAGTGTTATATAATAGCTATTTTCTGTCGCTTAGTTAAATTACATAATAATATATAATTAGATATTCAAATGTGATCGATAAGAACATTACATAATAATATATAATTAGATATTCAAATGTGATCGATAAGAATAATAAATGCGCAGTGAAGATGTAGGGTCATCAATAATTAAATCTTGTTTGAAAGTTGTCAACAAGAGTAATATGCAAGTTTATATGTCCCAACAAATATAGACCTAATAAAAAAATATGCAAATTGTGTTGTCCAAAGGAAAAATATGTTAGTTGTAAAGGATTAATAAAATGTCTATATTGACATAAGAATGTTGATATCCAAGTCAACAATTAAATCTATGGTTGCAGACATTGCTATTTATGTTAACATAGATTGGATTTTGGATCTAATATGACTATATCAATTCTATTGGAGGAGATAGTTTAAGTAACTCCTTTTTTTTTTATAATATTCAACTTAATATTTTTAAAATGTTTGCATGTATTTATTTTACATTTAAAAATACATTTAATGTATCAATTTTTTAAAAATGATAAAATATTATTAAAGTAGGACTAATAAGTTATAATATTTTAATTTAAAAATATATTTAAAATTAAATTTAAAATATATACTATACTATAGTAAAATTTATAAATAATAGAATATGTACAACAGATGGCATGCTCTAATATTAAAATTTTTGTCTCCTCAAACTTTGTATTAAAAGTTATTATTTTTAATGTATTTAAAGTATTGAAACTTTCTTAACAAATTCTTTCATATGGTCAAAAATATTGAAAATTAAAATATTTTAAAATAATGATTATAATAAAAATAAAATAAATAAATTAAATATTGTATAGAATAGTTAAAAAAATTAACTCCTCATTCTGAATAACTCCCAGAAGAAAATTAAAAGTAATGAATCACTAAAGTGTTTGGTATATATGCAAAACCCAATGGCGCCAAGAGATATGATAATTTACTTTGATTTTGTGTAATTCCCTACTTAATCTTATCATGCAAATTTTATTAGTGTTTGAATTAATTGAAAATATTGACTTATAACTATCAAGAAATATTGATATATACCTACATTTGTGAAACTCTAAGTTTTATTTACTGATATAAATTCTATTATTGTTATTATTCAATTCTCAACTTGTCTTCTCAAATTTAATTTTGGATAGAATATCGTCTCCTTCCATTTATTCCAAATTAAACATTCATATCCGAAGGCGTCTTCTAAAAATATACTTGGGAGAAGATATGGTCTTCTCCAATTAATTTCCAAATTAAATATCCATATCTTATCCCCAAAATGTCTTCTCAAAATCTACTTGAACAAGATATGGTAAGAAAAATCAAGGATACGAAATGAAAGGATGAGAGGGTATTCATGACATTAATGATAGGTGGTTGAGGTGGATAGAAGGAAGAGACATAAAAGGGGAAGGATGATGAAAGGATAAGGGGGATCCTTGGTCTTGATTTTGTTTTGGAGGATTGTGTTTTTGGGGAAGAATGTGGAGAAAGAGAAGGGAGAGAATGGAGAGATAAATGAGGGAATACAAACTTGGATCTGCAGAGTGTTGGTTAAACTTGGACACACTACATGTGATTGGACTTGGGCTGGGAGGGCTAGGGAACCTATGGAGGTTCCCTCGACTAAGAAATAATTCCTAGTTGGCTGGGAGGCAAATCTAGTCGGGTAGTCAAGAAGAGCATTCCATCAAAGTCAGGAGCTCAGAAGCATCTCAACTAAGCGATTGGAATAGGTATTCCTTCGTTTATTGGTTACTTATGCAAATGGTTGCAATGAAATTATTATTTATTTAATTTGTGGTAAATACATTTTAATGGTATATTATCATCAAATAAAATTTGTTTAGATATAAATAAGTTGTTTCCCATCTTATTGTGTTTAAAATTAGATAAACTTAGTTTTTAGTTAGAAGACCCTAGGCACATGGGTTTCACTTGGGGAGCAATACCATACGACATGGGTTCATATTAGGGGATATTTATTGAGGAAAAAATGACATAATATATTGGGGGATATATAGAGGGGAGAGGGTGTTTATATTAGCAGGTATAAAAAATGGAGTCCAAAGTTAATGAAAAAATATAAAGGGGTATAAAAAATGTTAATGAAAAAATGGATACCTACAATATCTAGTGAAAGTAGGGGTTTTTAAATTGGAAAGGTGTATTGGATTTGTATTGGTAGGGGGTTAAATAATGTGATGTTTAGAGGTATTTTCTAATATGTAGTCAAATTAAGGGTATTGTTTAATATGTCACGTATGCACGTGATATGTCAAAGGTTCATTGAGTGAAGCTCCGTGACCCTAGGAGGGATCCTCACACTCAGTATCAAAGCCCAAATTCAAAATCTTGACCCAAAACCCACTAAACCCAAATTTCCACTATAAGAGCTTGTACCCCTCATAATTACTTGTAATCCATATATATATATATACTATATATATTATAATATATATATATATATATATATTATATAATATAACAATTTGTTTTTAGATTGAAAATGATATGTCTCTTTATTGCCTTGGAAAGCAATAAAATTTTAGGAAAGACATGTTAGAGTTGCATTTTGCAGGCATCATTATAACTATAATACATATTAACTGTGATACGTGGGAAAAAAATAATAATACAAGAAACTATCCTCTGAGCGTCCAAATGCTAGTCCGCCTCCTAGATTAATAAATCTGGGTTCTTTGATCCATCACCTTGATTAATAAATCTGGGGTGAATATGGATCTATAATAAAAGGGTAAAGGTAGGATAAACTCATGGAAGGGAGCTAGCCATAAAGAAAACGAAGGTGAATTCCACTCGGCTGTAACTACTCTTGCTACTTTTCTTTCTCCTTAACCTCTCCGCCAGCGATGGGGGATGCTCAATCCATGTGGCACTCATATAAACCAAAACTCTGCTCTCAACAACCTCACCACTTGCCATAATAAACCAAAGTATGATAGATTGAGAAATATATCAAAAATTCATAAGATATAGAGACTGAGAAGCCGAGCCCAGTCACTAGCCCGGGAGGATTTGGGATTAAAAGAAGTAATGGCATCCTTAGCTATGATGTCCAATGGTGCTAATGGTGCCAATATCTCTTTCAGTAAATCCGACTCTGTGATGGGCGTCAGAATCAGCAAAAGAAACCTCCTCCAATGGAGCCCAATGAGGTCGAGGGTTAGCAATAGAAATATATTTGGTCTCTGTGTTGAGGCAAAGATATGGGAAATATTCATGCCCGCACTGAGCTACACCATGACAGAAGACCAAATCGTGTCATGGATAAAATCAGAGGACGAAACGCTCTCCAAATGAGAGAGGTTGGTCGTTGTCAAGTTTGACAAGGATGACATGGATGTCGAGACCTTCTACGACGGGATCCTCACTGTTATCGTCATTGGGGAAGGCGAGGTTTCCCCCATCAGAGCTTCCATTGGCCTCCTCGCCAAGAATGAAGAGGAAGTCGTTGAGGCAAAAGCTAAGGCCAACAATGCCTCTGCTCCTTCTTCTTTAGGAACTTCGCCAACGCCTCCAGAGACCACCCCTGCCCTTTCCCCTACCTCTGCCTCTGCTCCTGCTCCCACTCTTGCCCTTGCACCTGCACATCCATCTCACACCCAGGGCCCCAGAAGAATCATCGTGACCCCTTATGCCAAGAAGCTCGCAAAGCAATACAAGATTGATTTGGAAAACGTGATAGGCACTGGGCCCAATAGCCACATTACCCCTACTCACATTGAGGCTGCAGTAGGCGTGACTCCTTTGCCCCCTTCTCCTCTTGTGTCTGCTCCATCCCTCCTGTTTCTTAAATGTTGTGGGAGTCTTCGACCCTAATACTACTCTGTCCGCCCTCTGAGGATTTCGAGTCTTCCTGAGTAAATCGTGGGAATTTTTTTTTTACCTCTAGGACCTTTGTGGCTTTCTTGAAAAAGGTTGTCCTTTCAACCTTTGATGCCGGAATTTTCTAGGTTGCATCTGAGATGAGAACCTCAAAGTCCTCCATTGCCATGTCCAGAGATGCCTTTGAATCCATCTGCTCCTTTCCTACCATCGTTCTACTTTTTGGAACTCCTAGCATCTTCACCACTTCTTGACTGGACTCATCTAGGAAAGGAGGGGCACTAACACATCTCCGATGCCAAGCTCTCAAAACCAAAGGGATACAGCTTTCTCGACTTGGGTTGCTCTTATTTAATGCCTCTCAAGGATGCAGCTATCTCCTGGTTGCACTCCACTTGGCTTATGCCAAATCTGGTGAGAATTAAATGACTACGGTGAACCCCAACAACAGACATCGATACTGTCACTGTAAGATTGGCTCTTCTCCAGCTTGCTCGAACCCTATCTCTTTATTATTCCATATATTTGATTTAGTGTGAAACATACATTTCCATCTTTGTTAACTTTCATTTTGACTTGGGTTCCATTAGGAAACAGTTGCAAATGCATAGCATTACTAAAACATATTTTTTTGTTTGTACTGTTTAATTAGAAAAACAAAAAATGATAAAGAGATATCTGTTGTAAACCATAGTCCCAAAGTAATAAATAAGAAATGTATCGATAGGGAAATAAAAATGAAAGGAAAACAGGACAAGAAGAAAAGTAAGGTGATAAATATAAAACACGTAAATAGTGTATAGCAATAGGGGAAGTGTGTAGTGCACACAATCCGAAATGTTAAATAGACAAATGAGTCAGTTCTTTAGTTTTCCATAGGAAGAGCACGTTATTTCTGATATAGGGAATCTACATTTACACTGTGTCTCTGTTTATGCCATTCCATGCTTGTAAGTTTGCTGGTATGGACAACGTTGTTGTAAGGCTTCAAGGGAATCAAACTTTTGAACTTTGAAAATATCAACCAAGTCATTAATTGCCAAGGAAAAAGAACTCGCCGATCTTCTAAGGTGGAGAATGGATGATTGCATGGATAGAAGGAGGGCAGTTTTTTACATGTTCTCTTATGAGAACAGTATTTGGGAGTTGCCTTAAATCTTTAGACACTGGCATCAGTTAATTAGTTCCTTAATTAAAGCATATATTGAATGACAAATCCATATTGATAGATGAACAACTTAGTTACTCACAAAACATTAACGACAAAGACATTGACTGAATTGAATTATGATTTAATGTGGTCTCAGGATCATGATAATGCTAAAGAAAAGTCATCAAAACACAACTAATTTATCAAAAATCCACAAATAAAATCAAGTACACACCCAATAGCTATATGGAGCTCAAATTGCTTATTAGCATCTGCAGTGGAGCTCTAAAAAACTAAACCTACAAACACAACTCTAACATGTAATTATTCTTTCCGTTATCTTTGAAGAACCTATAAACAGTCATACCTACATCTTGTGATTCAACATATCTATTGATTGAGTTAAGTTGATATGTGGAATCCATAATTACAAGTCATATGCATAAACCCCACAATCCTTTGCAACCCTTTTTTTTTGCATGTATGCATTTGAATGTATTAAGCATTTGCTTACAACACCTATAGTTATGCCCTTTTGGGTATTCAAGTTCATATTCATCTCCAAAGTACATGACATTGAATTTGGTACATTTGGGTAGAAAGGATTAATGACTCGCTTATGAGTCATGATACTCTGTCTATGGACGTGTTGACATTTTCAGATCAATTTAATAATTTTAGAGCCTGCACTAGCATATTTGCTCGATCAGTTGTTGGACTTTTACATGGATGTTCTGAATGTTTATGATTATGAGTTTACATCAATGTTCTTTGAGATATCTGTCCGAATTTCTGGACTTTATGCCTTTTGGTTCTTAAACTTCCTGCCCATAGCAGTCCTTTTCTGTGCATGTGTTTACTTGAATGGCTTGATTGTTTTCTTACCGCAGCATACATTTGGTGTGTTGTCCAAGTTAGCCTTCAAGGGAGGGAATTACTTATCTAGCATTTGGGAATGCCAGAGGAACCCTCTGACCATCACTCTCAGAATAATGTCTTATTTGCATTGCTGCAATCTTCGGGGAATGTGATAACTTAGTATGAAAGGAATTATGTGCCACTTTTTGAAGGGATCAAGCATCTAGGAAATAGCTACCTGCAGCCAAAATGTGAAATTTAGATGAAACCATATTTGAGAGAAAAATCAGTTTTTTTTAAAAACTAAGATTTATGAATTTCAAAAAATAAGCAGAAAATGTCAAATTTCAACATAATGAGAAAAGAAATACTGCATAGATATTATATAAACTGTGCTGTTCTCAGAAGTACACGAAAATGCCAACGTGAAAATGTTAAGCCCAGCAAAGGTTGAGAAATATCATTAGGCAACTCAAATTTCAAGCTATGTTAGAAGCAATAAAAAACGTGAAGTATTACTAAGCATAATTTCGGATAGTGATTCAATCATTGTCTGCCTAAAAAGTCTCTTCATTGAACAAGAGTGATGCCACACTGTACCATTACCATGTCAAGAAGTGCTTCTTCCTTCTAGACCACAACACATTGATTTTGATAGAAGAAAGTTATTTGATGAATAATATAACTGTAAAAGCTATAAAATATTGATGAGGACCTCAAAGAAACAAGGTAAAAAAATATAATTAAACAAGTGCTAACGAATGTATCTAATTGAGACTTCCACAAAAATCATTTTTCTGAAGGAAGTTAAACAATGTTTGTAGTATCCGCAAGGGCACCTAAAATACACCCCAAACTTGCTTTCTCTCTTAGCTTTTCATGCAGACGAATACATTGATCACATGTTGGTCGATCTCTGGTTGAAAGTCCCCTATATAGGTATTTCATAAGGATGTCATAATACTCTAGATCCAAAGAAATAAACACTGCGTCCAAATCCTTCCTTACCATTAGAACACGATGTACCACTATCCAATTTGCTGACTTGCATGTCCCGTCCTTGGTTTTTGTAGGAGAATCCTCCAGTGTGGTTTTCAGAGCCTCTGTATACCGAGATAGTCTTAGAAAGCATTCCACCTGACACGACTTGTGTTCGATTCTCGCAATTATGGGCACAACATTCTCCACCTCCACAAACATCCTCCTCTCGTGACTGCCTTCCTCCTTCACCTCCATGACACCACACTCTGAAGCCAAAATCTACCTACCCGGTAATTGCTCTACCATATTGGTACACCTACAGAATATATGACATTGGAATTGGTACATTTGAATAGGCTTGGAAGGATTGATGGATCTCTATTGAGAAATGATATTTTGCGTACAGACATATAATTAGATTTTGGATCAATTTAATAATTTTAGAACATGCACCAGCATACTTGCTTGATGATTTCTTCTTGGATTTTACTTGATGCTTTGAACATCTATGATTGTGTGTTTTGATCAATGTTATTTAGGATATCTATTCAATCTGTGTGCTTCATGTCTTTTTCCAAAGAAGTACACAGAGAATATAAGTTTTGATTAATCTACATTGATCTTTAAGCTATGGATATCATGTTTTATAGTGTTGATGAGTATTGATTAGATATTAAAAAGGTTGGCTTATTGAGAAGCTATAAGAGATTAAAAATGCATGAGTTCAAATATCTGATATTCTCGTCACCTTAAAGACTAACATAAATAAGTAAACATAATATAGGTTTGATAAATATGCATTGGTCTTTACTGCTCTGGATATCATGGTTTATAATTTTGATGAGCATTGATTAGAGATTAAATATGCATCAGTTTAAATGTCAAATATTTTCAGTGCTTAGAAGACTGATATAAGTATGTGTATTTGAAACCTTTGGATCATAAAAAGTATTAGCATGAATTGGATGAGCACTTAAATGGTTTACAAAATTCACATATGTTTTTCTGCTTGGACTTGGTTGCCTATTTTGGTTGTATGTATGATGTAACAGTCCGAAGAGCACGTGTTAGGTGTGTGCAACTATTTTATTTTGTTTATAGCTTCATGAAGCAGAAAATTTTGATACGCGAAATATATATGAATAAAATATCTTATTAAAAATGATGAATAGATAGATGATGATTGTTTACAATTGGTTGCCTAGCTTATATACCGCCATGGGCACCCTTTGGGAAAGGGCATGATCTTATGATCGTGCCATTTCGTCTAATTAAAATTAAATTAAATAATAACCTAAAATTAACTAATTTTTTACATAACATTGCCTTCCTCTCGAAAGAATGCTTTGTCCTCAAAGCATACGTAACGACAGCTATTGTTGACAAAATGCTTCATTCTCCCAAGAAGCATCTTCTTCGGGTAAGCCTTTCCATTTGATCAGATATTCCAAGATGATCAAGGTTCCACACTTTAAAAGATATTGAATTACTCTCTCAATTTCCGATTTTTGGTGATGTGGATATCGGTATGGATTTTTCATAGGTCGGTCTTGAAATACTTTTTCATGCTTTTGAATTAGATATTGCATCTCTGGTGACTCTTCTCTGGTCATATTTGCAGATAACATTTCTAATTGATGACATTGTACTGCATAAGTAGGTGCTCTTCTTCGACTCGGCTTCATCATCTGAGATGATGATACAACATGATTTTCTGGTGCTTGGAATCCATGTAGTTTGTACTTCTGACCTCCC
>APFE030418460.1:103084-163019 GCA_000404065.3 Pinus taeda
CCATGAACCAACCATGAAAGTGCATGAACTTTTCTCCACATGAAATAAACTTTTCTCTGCATAAAATTCCGTGAACGTTTCTCCACATGAAATAAACTTTTCTCTGCATAAAATTCCGTGAACTTTTTTCTACATGAAATAAACTTTTATCTGCATAAAATTCCATGAAATTTTCTCCACATGAAATAAACCTTTCTTTGCATAAAATTCTGTGAACTTTTCTCCACATGAAATAAACCTTTCTCTGCATAAAATTCCGTGAACTTTGCTACACTATAATTTATCATCTGAGATGAGTAGGTTTCCATCATGTACAACATATGTATCATAATGCCGACACTAGTGTCCAGTGTGATGCTGTTCACACAATATTTGAGTCCTATAATAATGGTCCTATTTCAAAAACCATGAATAAAATCATGATCCAGAGAATTAACAAGGAATAATTTAAATACACATAAGGAAAGAATATTCATGTAGATATCACATTTGGTCATAACATTTTTTTCTTTAAACTAGTGTAACACATGACCTATATTCAAAACTGTCAGGGAAACTTGAGTTTGACGTTGTCAAACAACATACCTTTGTTGGGAGAGTATCACGAATACTATTACAAGTGCTTAAGCCCTCTCCTCCAGAGGAAATACAACTTAAATACTATTACTAAATAAGGATGTGAAGCATTAAAACAAATAAATATAAACAAAACTCACTTTGCGGAAATATCTACAGTCATATGGAAATCTACATGCTAACTTTTGTAGAGGGTGAAAATGGGTACACACATTAGGTGGAGAGAATAGAAAGCAACAAATTAGAAAATCCTCATAATGTTCGAGAACATTAGTTAAAGATAGATTGGAGTTAGTATCAGAGAAGGCAAGATTCAAAGTAAACAAAAATGTAAAAGATACAAGTATAGTAACAACACTAGAACAAAGATAAGAAATTTTAGGAAAATTTAGGCACATATCCTTTATAAAATGCCTATCATTTACTGAAATTTACAAATTATTTATTAGTTCTCTTCATTATTTTCTCTGAGTTTTCCTGCACGATGTTTCCCTTCTTGAAAACATACTTCCAGTTTTCTTGTTTATTTGTTTTTTTTTTTCCTCCCTTTCTCTAAACTCTGCTTGCATATTCATGTGTCCACATTATCCCTGTCTTATGCCTTTTCAGGTTTAAAACCAATCTTTAGTTTTTAGCAAGGGTAGAGTGATAGATCAATAGCCTTATGTTCTTAATAATGTAGTGTTTAGAGAAGGATGGGTGCCCACATGCTCGACGTTTATCAAGTGTGGACTATAGGCCCAGTAGCCACCAAAAAGAAACAATAATTCAGGTGACAAACACAAAAAAAGGGAGATTTGACATTCTTCAAAACCATTCATTTAGTCATTTCTCACAATACCTACATATAACAGAATCCAACAATTTCACCTTTATTGAAAGTGACTTATTTCTATGGGAACACGAGAAAGGCCTAAGAATCATACTATGCACCTTTCTATTAAAATGCCATTATTTTAGTCTTCTAAGTACAACAATTTGCACCAGTTCTGGTGTGTGTGACATATGAATTAAAGCATCTATAAACATTTCCTAATGCACTAGTATTCCTATTCCTTATGTTGTTTCCGCATTATTAAATCATCTTCTAGAGTAATTTTCCTAACGAAGTGAACAATTTACTTTATTTTCTAAGCTTTTAAGAATCCATCTTAAGTGACTTCAACTTGTTCCCAATCCAATTTTCTTTAGCCCAAAAGTTAAAACTTTTAGAGTTCAATGTTAGAAACGCTAAAATCCTTCTCTCGAATCACTCTCATAACAAAATGAACAACTTAGTACTCTATTTTGAAGAATAGTGCCACAATAAAGAATAAGTACCCAATACCTAGAATAGATGACCTATTTGATCAAATGAAGGGATCAATGGTTTTATCAAAGATCGATCTATGATCTGGATACCACTAATTGAGGATTAAGGAAGGTGACATCTCAAAAACTTCATTTCGAACTCGGTTTGGGAACTACAAGTTTGTAGTTGTTCCATTTGGTTTGACCAATGCACCAACAGTATCCATGAGCCTCATGAATGGTGTGTTCAGGAAGTATTTGGACCAATTTGTGCAAGTATTTTTGGACGACATTCTTGTGTATTCCAAGAATGAAAAGAAGCATGAAAAACACCTAAGGGTTGTATTGGCTTGCTTAAGGGAAAATCAATTGTATGGAAAATTGTCAAAATGTTCCTTCTTTTAGAAGAAAGATCATTACCTTGGGCACATCATATTAGGAGAAGGGATTTCATTTGACTCGAAAAAGGTAAAGGTCATAATGGATTGGCCAGTACCGAAAAATGCTCATGAGGTGCATAGTTTTATGGGGCTAGTGGGTTATTATCGCAAGTTTGTGGAAGGGTTTTCGAGAATTGCAAAACCCATCACCCATTACAGTGAAAAGGGGTCAGGTATGAATCGACATATGAATGTGACACTGCATTCACTGAACTAAAGAGGTTATTAACTAGTGCATCAATCCTTATCTATATATATATATTGTTGTTATATATGGATGAATGAGAACTAACCTGCAGATTGGAAAGAACTATATGATAGCCAAGATCTACTCTTCCATTGGGGAAGGTCGAGACATCTAATGAGGAAAGGTATGATGTACATTGTTCTATTACATTTTGTATCTACTTGATATGCACTCTTATCACATGCGTAAAATGTAAATGGCAGGTGACAAGACTACCTAACTAGATTATTCGATGACAAGTATCCAACCAGCGTTGTAGTGTGGTCCATATTAGGGTGTTGACCCTAGTAGAAAGGACGAGTGGAGGCATTTCCCACCGTCTAACCTCCAAACTTGGAATCGTGGGAGGGAAGTGATGGACATGCTCCCCTAGACATGTGATGATGATTTCCAGTTACCTGCTAGGGAAGTTAGGTCGATATATTTGATGCTTCCTCCATATTGGTTTTATCAGTGGTTAGATTGGTATAGCCAATGCCATAGTATATAGCAGCAGAGGATGGATAGGGTGGGAACAAAAGTAGGCTAGGAAGGATAGGAGGATATAGATTAGTTGGATACTCTTGATGGGAAGTGGTATCATTGCTTGACTTATTAAATTTTACTACTATAACTCTCTCTCTATTCTGTTATGTCTTATTGTCAAACTACGTTCGAACTCCTTGTATCTTTTTCACTCTAACTTTGGGACGAAGTTTTCTGAATGAGGGGTGTATGTAATGCCCTACTTAATCTTATTATGCAAATTTTATTAGTGTTTAAATTACCTGAAAATATTGACTTATAATTATCAAGAAATATTGGTATATACCTACATTTGTGAAACTACAATTTTTATTTATTGATATAAATTTTATTATTGTTATTATTCAATTCTCAGCTTGTCTTCTCAAATTTAATTTTGGATAGGATATGGTCTCCTTCCATTTATTCCAAATTAAATATCCATATCCCAAGGTGTCTTCTCAAAATCTATTTGGGAGAAGATATGGTCTTCTCCAATTAATTTCCAAATTAAATATCCATATCTTATCCCCAAAATGTCTTCTCAAAATCTACTTGAACAAGATATGGTAAGAAAAGTCAAGGATACTAAATGAAATGATGAGGGGTAGTCATGACATTAATGATAGTTGGTTGAGGTGGATGGAAGGAAGAGACATAAAAGGGGAAGGATGATGAGAGTAGATGGGGGATCCTTGGTCTTGATTTTGTTTTGGAGGATTGTGTTTTGGGGGAGGAATGTGGAGAAATAGAAGGGAGAGAATGGAGAGATAAATGAGGGAATACAAACTTGGATCTACAGAGTGTTTGTTAAACTTGGACACACTACATTTGGTTGGACTTGGGCTCGAAGGGCTAGGGAATTTGTGGAGGTTCCCTGGACTAGGAAATACTTCTTAGTTGGTTGGGAGACAAATCCAATTGGGTAGTCAAGTCAAGAGGAGCATCCCAACAAAGTCAGGAGTTGAGGAGTATCTCAACTAAGCGATTGGAAAATTTATTCCTTCGTTTATTGGTTACTTATGTAAATGGTTGCAATAAGATTCTTATTTATTTAATTTGTGGTAAATAAATTTTAATGGTATATTATCATCAAATAAATGTTTAGATATAAATAAGTTATTTCCCATCTTATTGTGTTTAAAATTAGATAAATTTAGTTTTTCGTTAGAGGACCCTAGGAGGGATCCTCACAATCTGGTTGGGCTTTACATAGAATTATAGGTCGGTGTTCGAATACCTATATTGAATAGTACTTAATATTAATTATTGAAACCGATAGGCTGTAGGTTGTGTGAGGACCAGCGTACATATCAACCCAACAAGTTGACAACCACTATAAATGCTTTAAATGCATCACAATAGAAATGTTTTAAATGCATCACACAAATTCCAAAGCATTGAGAAATAACATGGTCAAATTGATAGCCAATCAAATTGAACATAAATAAATTAGATTATTTTTTAAAAATAATAAATTTTAATTTCTAAATGTTAAAATATAAAAATATTTGCATTGTGTTTGACCAAAAAACCTAATGCAGTATTCACTGCCTTGCTGCAAGGGTAATTAAAGAAAGTAAATAAATAAATTATCAATCATTATATAATAATAATTTAGTTTTCATATTAAACATCAAATTGATGTATGAAATCTTATTGTTTGTGATAAGGGCTCTTTTAATTTAAAAAATTTAACTATTAAAGTTTATGGAGATGTATATACTTTATTCTCTTAGATTTTGAATCCATAACCTTTTAGGAGGAAACACACACTCTCAAATGATCTTTGTCACAAAATAAAATACCTAATAATCATACTTATAATCATAATCATAATGAAAAAGATTGTTCAACCTGAAGCTCCATCAACCTATCCTGCCCAATTTTCTCATTGAATTCCATTTTATTCATGACATGGTTGAGAATCGAAACCTAGAATTTTACATTCCATGGAGTGTTACCTTTGTTTCTAATGTTTCAACAAGGCATTATAAATTTAAGATATATAAACCGAAAGTAAATGGTATAGTGAAACCATCATTTTGACACTTGTATTCATAAATAAACAATCAAAATTAGGTAGCTATCAAAGTTACAATAACATATAAGGAATGAGGAAATTTTGACCACTTGACAAGTTAAATTCCACTATATCAGCCAATAAATAGATATAAAAACATGAACCTTTTATAGTTTACCAGTTCTACATGCCTAAAACCACCAACAATTATTTATCCATCTGTTGATGTGTAGCATTCATTTCCTAGTAGTGATCTACATTCATCTCTTATTGATACTAAGCAATTATTCCCCATCATTGTTCTGCATTTATTCCCTGCTGTAAATTTGCATTTATTGCTCCACTATAACACTGCAAGGTGTATGACACATATGACCAAACATTCTCCAACTTGGCATATACCTTACAAGGCTATAAGAAGGAATGCATCAAGTTGCATGTAAAATATTTAAGACCCATAGATTCTCAAAACCACCTAGATTTCTCTATACGTGCCAATTTTGTTAATGCATCTATAGCATTATTCATGATATCAACTTTATATAGTTTCACTTTTTAATCCTCTACCATGTACCTAATGAATTGGTAATATTACCCCATCACATATAAGGGTAACTAAATATCATTTTTCCAATATCCACAAAATAGAGAATGCTTCCAATGATGACTTTCAAGGTTCTCCATAGAATATAGCTCACACATATCTTTCACATCATGCTTATCTCACTTGTTTGATGATTATGGTGCTCAAAAGACAAGAGTTACATTTGTTCATTGCTTCGTATTAACTATCAACACCCAATGTATCAGACATGAAAGTAGTGACCATGGGTTGAACTCCATAATGAATCATGGTTCTTGGAAGTTATGACTTTTGACTTGCTTAACCTTGGTGGTTATCATCAATCTCGTAGTCAAGTGTTTTCACTCTTAGGTAGAAGGGTACTACAAGGGAACTTGGATAAGGGTAACAACCCATGTCACTTCCATACATAACATGCTCCATATGCACTTTCTCCATTGTCCTTTAATTTCGGTGGGTTGTTACATGTCCCCCAGGAATGGCATCCATCCTCGGGCCCACCAAGCTATCAGTGAGTGGGAAGATGAGATTAGGGCCCGAATGGGTCATAGTGAACAAGAGCTTCTGGGTGACTTCAAAGATATCATTATAGACTCGAATAATACTTGTGGTTGTCACTCTCTATCTCAGCAAACTATTCACATATTATGGAAAATGAAGATCCTTTTAGCCAAAGCTTTGATGCTGCGCCTTACAGACATCCATATTCCTTTAGAGGAGATTCAGGAAATCCACAGGGAGTTCCATCTAATTCAGTGTCAGATTCAACAACAGAATACCTGCCTTGCATGCATTGAAAGGGACATTCCATGTATGCCTATCACTGAGCAGTCAGGATCTAGTGCCAAAGACCCAACACCAGTCGAGGCTTCTTATGATTCATCCTATTTAGATGCAAAGTTTGGATTTTTTGGTTTTTTGGCATAAGCTTATAATTATTAGAGGTCATAAAGCCAATCAAATTTACTTATCTTTGTTAGACAATCTCACAGTTTTGTTTTTGGACTAGTTATAATGCAACGAAATAGTCAACAAACTTGATTTCTCTATGGGCAGGTTAAGACCATCTAGACATGGATGTTGATAATGTAATGTCTAACACATTTTGAAAAAGTAATAGAAAAGTACCACTCAAATTTTAAAAATAATATTTAAAAATATAAAATAATATTTAAGTTTATTTTTTATTTTTATTTAATTTTTCGATTATTATTATTTATGTTTAAAAATATTATTTATATTATTAGTTTTCTTATAATTTTTTATTGAATTAAATATTATTATAAGCGTATATATGGAGAGTTGGATATAATTCAAAGAAAGTTGATACTATGTAAAATTTTGATGTACATTGATTATGAAGAGTGGAGTGATCTGTGTACAATAATTGGATATGATTTAGAATAAGAGAATCTTACAGAATATTAATTTAGAATAGTTTTGTGACGATGAACAATGGGCTTTAAATGAGTTTTGTGATTTTTTATAAATGTAATTGTTTTGGGTGAGACGAAAAGTTGAAAAGTTTATTATAAAATATATTTATAGGTTTAAGAAAAAAGAAGGTAAAAAATGTTTATGGTTTAAATTATTATTTTTGTAATTTATTAATAATTAAATATTTTAATTAATATTTTAAAATCTAATTAAGTAAATGTAATTAGAAATTAAATTAAAAAATAATATTTAATTAGTTAATAATTTTATATAGTTTATGTGGTAAAGAAATAAAAATAAAAATGTATATTTACTAAATGTTTTGATTTTTTTTCCTTGTAGTGGTTGGTGAGATAATGATTTGTATTATTTAAAATATATTTTTACATGTAAATATAAATTTAGTATTTTAAAAAACCTTAAAAACATATAAATTGGGTAGATTATATAATTCAAACTTATATTTATGGTTCTAGTAAATATTTATCAAATTTTACGCAAAATTTAATAAAAAAAACTTACTAAAAAAATCAAAACATTTAATAGTTAAATTGCATTATAATTTATATTATTATTAATAACAATAAATTTTAAATATTATAATATTTGTAAATAAAAATTATCTTAAATAAAAAATTTAGGCTTTAATTAATAATATTAAATTCTTATTAAATGAATTAAATTAAGTGTTTCTATTATAAATGAAATTAAATTAAGTATGAAACACTTATCGATTTAAGAAAAAGATATAGATAAATAAAGATTGCATATGAACAAACTCCACATTAATGTCAGAAAATTATGGAGTTGTCTTTAGTGTGATTTTTTGGACTTTCTAGTGCTGGAATGAAAAATTTGAGGTGAATCTTGATTTGTGTTATTTAAACTTGTTTTTATGACTAAAAGATATAGATAAATAAAGATTGCATATGAACAAACTCCATATTAATGTCAAAAAATTGTGGAGTTGCCTTTAGTGTGATTTTTTGAACTTTCTAATGCTGGAATGAAAAATTTGAGGTGAAATCTTGATTTATGTTATTTAAACTAGTTTTTTGATTATATATATGTGGACTCAACGCCCTAAAAAACCCCTAAAACACTTTGATTTTGTAAAAATTACCTATCAATCGTATGATTTCAATAATTTCGTACCAAATTTTAGAAAAATTAAACCAAAAAATCTCAAAAAAATTCAAAAAAATCTCACTTAAAACAAATACGAAAATTATAACCCTTTGAAAAAACTATTACATAATTGTGATACCTTAGCAATTATGAAGTGATTATACCAAACATTACAAAATGTTAGGGAAACAATGTGGTTGGTCGATTTACTTGGAACGAATGGTCATCATAAATCAAACCACCACAAACAACTCTCGCCAAGGTTGCACTTACTTTAAAAAAATAAAGTGCCTTTAAATAAAATATGTGAGTATCGGGTTCAATTAAAGGGTGCGCATTACGATCACGAATGAGGGCACCGGAGAGGACATTGGATCTTCTCGCAAGTCAAGAGCAAAACGTTGGCAAGAGATCCGATGGCTGGTTCGATTGCACGCGTAGGGCTCGGTTAGGGTATCTCTCCACCGGCGGGCGCGTATTGGAACTGGTCCCCTACATCGCGCACAGGACCGAAGACCCCGTTCACTCAACGCCCTGCAGGACTGTTCCCGGATGCACGATAACCGTCTGTTTTATTTTATTCGCACTGTTCATTGGATCCGTTTTTACCGCTACTTTTTACTGAAGACTGTTACTGTCGCTTTTCGGTTTTTCCTACGATCTGAGGTGTCTTCAGATCTGGGGTTGTTGCTGCCATGGAAGACTTTGAAGCTGTCGATTATTCCGCCGACCCTCTGGAAGGTGTATCCATCTGGCGGACCCCCATCTCCTCATCTGGCGGTCTCCATATATCTGGTCCTTCCGCATCCGCTCCTTACCATTTCCCTGATCAGAATCTGGGCATTCCTGTTATCCTCCCTGATGATCCCCCTACCTGGCTGGTATTCTCTTCGCCTCCGCATTCCCCGAAAACTCTAGGGTTTGTTTCTGGCTGCATAAGCTCAAACCCTAGTCTCTATCCCCTGTCCTCCGGTCCACACCCTCCGCCGTTTCACTATCCTCACCCGGTTATATCTGCTGGTTTCCCTCACTCGACCAGTTTTTCCTCCGGCAGTTTCACCTCTGTGCCTCCGCTCTCGAGCCACCCCTCCATAACTGTCACACCGCCCACTGGTCTCCGTCAGGACTCCCCGCTTACCAGCCAGCTGCCTGATCCCCTTTCCCCTCAAAACCCTAAAAGGCGGAATAAGTGCTTCAAATCAAGAGATAGCGACGTCCTCCTACGTCTGGAAGGGGATATCCGAATGGGCGATGCGATGGAGTTCGCAGACCGGGTACTGGTTGGACGCATCCGTGGCCGGAACTATACGGTAGCAAGATTGAAGACATGGGCCACTGCTGTATGGGGACATCACTTGGCGGAGATCCCTTTCGTTCAGACCTTTGTTCGGGGCTGGTTTGCCATGCGATTTGCCCGTGCGGATCACACAAATTGGGTTCTTTCATCCTTCTAGCATTTTAACCATGCCCCCGTACTGTTCAAGCGATGGACCCCCCTCTTTGATCCGGAGACTGAACAGATTGGTATTGGACCTGTTTGGATACGACTCCTAGGTCTTCCACTTCAATTCTGGTCTGAAGACGTATTCCAGCACATTGGCAACGCTATTGGTACATACATGGAACATGACAGATCTTATACCCAGACGGGTATGATGGCATATGCCCGCATACTGGTTAATCTGGACACTCGGGGGGGACTCCTGGAATCTATCACCATTCAGTGGAGGGACACATCGCGGAAGCAACCCATCGATTATGAGGGTATACCATATCGATGTCGCCGGTGCCATAAGGTGGGTCACATTTTCCGGGATTGCCCTCTCATCCGACGATCTAGGTCCCCTGAACAGGAGGATCGGAACCCACGGCAGACTACAGAGACTCATGGAACGCAGCATAATGAATCTCACATCCACCCTCAGACTGATGGTGTCAATATGGATGTACCGGCTGCTGCCTATACAGCACCGACCTCCACCGCCCCAGCTACATCATCTGCTCATCTGCAGCCGGATCACACTGGACCTCAACCTGGTATGTCACTCAATCCTTCATTGTATCATTCTTCATGTACAATATCGGATTTGCACTCTAATTCTTTATCATTATCTGTTCCCCCTTCATCGGCCCCTCAGATTATCCCTCCAGCTCCGCCATCATTATCATGTTCCCTCCCTCATCCTCCGCCGAATTGCCCCCCTTCTCGGGTCACTCTTCCACCTGCCCCATCCTCAGAATTCCCTGTATCTGCCACCCCCAGATACGATCTCCGCCCACGTACTAAGGATAAGGAACCAGATCTTGTGGGGCTGGATATGATCTCCGGACCACTGACCCTCAAGAACGCCAGGGGCAGACCCTCTCGCCACACTAAAGCCCGCCTTACTACTGCTGCCGAAATCGCCCTTGGGCGTCAAAAAACTATTTTCGAGGCCCTTAGAGCTCAGGATGGCCCCCTGCATACTCCTCCATGAAGATCCTATCCTTCAACTGCAGGGGTTTCGCTAGCAATCCCAAAAAACTAGCTCTGAAGAGGCTTCTCACATCATCTGCCTTGGACATCATATTCCTTCAGGAAACACTCTGCCAAGCCGACTCCCTTACCAAGTTATTTAACTCCTGGTTCCCCTCCTGGCACTTTCAAGCCATTGATGCTACTGGAAGGTATGGAGGTTTGGCCATTGGGATTAACAACAGATCGGCTGAAATTCTGAATTATTTTGGGGGTCGAAATTTTATTGGTCTTGATATCATTTCCCATCATATTGGTCGGACCATTAGACTCATCAACATCTATGGCCCCTGCTCAGACCGTGCTACTTTCTGGAGACACCTCCTGGAATCCGAGATCCTCTCTGCGGACAACATCCTTCTCGGTGGAGACCTTAATTTCTCCTTAGGCTTTTGTGAATCTTGGGGCCACAATGCACAAATCGACCCTCTGACTGACACCCTCACTAGCCTTCTGGAGGACCATAACTGGATTGACATTCCATCGGCACGTCTCCAATATACATGGACCAATAATAGAAATGGGGAACAAAGTCTGGCCAGAAGACTCGATCGTTTTCTTGTTAAAGAACCTCTCTACAACGTCCTGGCCCGCTCTCGACAATGGGTTGGAACTGGGGGCATCTCAGATCACCGTCCTATATTCTTTGAAGCTGAGAACACCTCCCAAAAGATCAAAAGTCCATTCAAGTTCAATGCATCCTGGTTGCAGGACCCCTCATATATTCGCCTGGTTCAAAACTTCTGGAACACCAATCCTATCCGGGACAATGAGGATATCTCGGCCGATTTTGTTAGGAAACTAACTGAACTGAAAAGGATCACCAAAATCTGGGCTCATCAAAAGCGAATTCAGGACAATCAAACCCTTCAGGACGCGGAAAAAGCTATTGCTGATTTTGAAGCACAATCCTTTGGTACCTTCCCCACTCCGGAGAAGAAAGAGGAATATACATCCCTCATCACCAGGAGATCTCAGATTCTGAAAGAACGAGAGGAAAGCTGGAGACTAAGAAGTAGAGCCATCTGGCTCCTGGAAGGCGATGCGAACACCAAATTCTATCACAAGTTTGCTAATGGAAGGAAAGCGATTAACACCATCTGGGAGCTAATGGATGAAAATGGGCACCCAATCACTTCCCAGAGAAACCTGGCCAATTTGGCCACTGGACACTTCCAAGGTATATACAAGGCCCCAGCTGATGTAAACATCCTAGAAATAATGAGGATCATTGAACTCTTTCCTAGATTCGTTAACCAGGAGGACTCTGAAGAAATTATGAAAGAAGTCACAATGACAGAGCTGGAGGCTACACTTAAATGGTTTAAGAGGGACAAGAGCCCCGGCCCGGACGACTGGACGATCGAATTCTATCTCTCATTTTTTGACACCCTGGGAAATGATCTTCTTCATATTGTGGAGGACAGCAGAAGAAGGGGTAGAATATCCTCGGCTATTAAATCGACCTTCATAGCATTGATTCCCAAATCTAATGCTCCCTCAACTTTCGATGATTTCCGGCCCATCTCACTATGCAACTGCCTCTATAAGATCATCGCAAAGACTATTGCAAACCGCCTCAAGCCCATTTTATCGCAGCATATCTCCTCGGAACAATTTGCCTTCTTACATCATAGACAGATTCATGAGGCAGTTGCATCAGCACAGGAACTGATGCATACCATGCATATTAAAAAGCAGAAAGGTATGATCCTAAAAGTCGATCTCTCCAAGGCCTTTGATCGATCAAATTGGTTATATCTGCGACTGCTTCTCACCCATCTGGGGTTTCCTTACCCCTATATCAAATGGACAATGAGCTGCATTACGGATGTCAACTACAGTGTCTTACTAAATGGAGAAGCCACCAATTTCTTCACTGCAGAACATGGACTTCATCAGGGATGTCCACTCTCCCCGTTGCTTTTTTTACTCATAATGGAAGGACTCAGCCGGTTGCTTGCATTTGCCAGAGAAAGGCAACGAATAATGGGTATAAAAATAGCTGAGGATTTCTACCTCACACATCTCTTATTTGTGGACGATGTCTTGATTTTCCTAAATGGTAGCATTGGAGACTCTACTGCTTTGCAGCATGCCATGCACTTATTCCAAATGGCCACCATCACCACGGTGGGATGCACAGCACATGAAACTGCTTTCGCATTATAGAGATTTCCTTTCAACTCACTGTCATTGGCCGATGGCATAAAATACCTTGGCTTCAGATTGAAGCCAATTGGGTATAAGATAGCGGATTGGCTTTGGCTCATCACCAAAGTAGAAAGGAGACTCCAGATATGGTACCATCGATACCTCTCCAGAGCTGGAAGATTGATCCTTATCAAAGCAGTCATAGAAGCCACACCAGTATACTGGATGGCTCTAACTTGGATTCCTAAAGGCATTCTACATCGACTACAGCATATCTGTAGTCGGTTTTTATGGGCTGGACAGAAACCAGGCAGGCTATTTGCGTGGGTCAGATGGGACACTATAGCCAAGCCAAAATCCTGGGGAGGTTGGGGAATCAAAAAAATTGACTTATTCTCAAAAGCATTGGCGGCCAAGCTGGGATGGCAACTACTCATATCGGAAAGTCTATGGACCAAGGTGGCATATGAAAAATATATCAAACCCCTCAACATACTCGACTGGATCTGTACACAGCCGAATACACTAAATATATCTAGTATTTGGAAAGCTGTAGTCAACACTATTCCCCTCCTCAGGGACGGACTAACTTGGCGTATTCGGGAAGGAAACTCCGTTCGTATTGGAAAGGACCCATGGGTTGGCTGCGGCAATGCTCACAGACTGCCTAATGAACTTATTGATCATCTCAAGGTCAGGGGTTTTACCCACATCGCTCATATTGGCGATCCTGAACGCTCTACATTCTTACATCAGGCCTGGCTCAATGAACACAATTTGGCGATCCCGGCACAATGGCACAATGCATGGAACGAGTATACGACGGCACTATCCCAAGCACATATTAGACTTACAGAGGGTCCTGATGAAATCATTTGGGCACTGGCCAAGAATGGGACATACTCACCTAAGATGGGATACCTTACTCTCATCGAACCTATCAGACCTCCCATTATTCATCCCACATGGCGGGCTCTTTGGAAACTCAAATCTGCTCCTCGCACCAGACTCCTATTCTGGAATATTCTTTTTGACAAAATTCCCACGGGCACAAATCTGATGAAACGCTCTTTCCATGGTCCATATCGTTGTCATCTTTGTCTAAATGAGGAGGAAAGCACTGCACATCTATTCCTTCACTGTAATATCTCTAAACAGTTCTGGAATTTGCTCACTGGACATTTCCCTCAGTTACAGAATTGGCAGGGCAACTCTATCCTTGAGGCCTGGGAATCATGGTTCCAGCAACATTCAGGAAAATCGCGCAATATCCCTCTGCTGGCATGCTGGGCGATCTGGATCGCCCGGAACAAGGCAATATTTGACCATCATGCTCCCCACTGGCCTACTATTCTTCTTAATACCATTGCTGATTACAATATCATTCCCGACGAGGATACCTCTGCCCCGACTCGAATTCTCAATCCGCTGAACATCGACAAAACTAAACCTTGGGCCTTCTTCAATGGCTCAGCCCAAGAAACTAGCTGTGGCGGAGGTGCGATACTACATGTATCCGACACCCACTGTTTCAAATTGCAAATAAACCTGGGTCGTTGTACAAACAACTATGCCGAACTTTGCACTGCCAAACATATCATTCATTATGCCATCCAAAAAAACTGCAGACACTTACAATTATTTGGGGACTCTAAAATTGTTTGCAGCTGGCTGAATAACACTTCACAATGTCATACATTTACATTGAGTCACATTTTGGACGATGCAAGAAGGCTCATCTCACATTTTGACTCATTCTCATGTACTCATATCTACAGGGAACAGAACACCTCTGCGGATCACCTTTCCAAAGAGGCTGCGCTCAGGCAAGGAGATTAGTGGATGATTCAGGAGGAGCTCGATGGACAGTTTTTCCAGTATTATCATCGGCCTTTTGACGACCTCATGGATACAGGGCATTGATGCTAGAACACCTATATACTGTTTATTTGCATATAACATGTATTTATTGTTTATATTTTCAGCTATTACATCACATCTAAGTACAAGACTCTCTGCGTAGAGATCGGCCAGCACAATTTTGACCTTCTGCTCCCTGCATGGAGTTTTATTCTGATAACAATTTTGAAGATCTAACTAGCTCCCTGCGTGGAGTACTTACTGATAACAGTTTTGAATCTGTACTAGTCCTACGGACCACGATCTTTGTTAGGCTTCATGCCTAAATATGAATGCTGCGGCATATACAAAATGTAATTTCTCATCTATAATAGAAATTACGACTTTTTTCCAGGGGAAAAAAAACATGCAAATTACATTATGCTAATACTAAGTGTAATCATAGAATCAATGCAACCAATAGATCATCTAGCCAATATGGGAACACGTGTTCCTATGATTACTCATTCAACAAGTGAAAAATTAGAGGTAGGAAGAATCATATGTGGTACTATCAGGGCAGGAGGTGGGAAAATAAGAGACCGAGTCATCATAGAAAGGAGTAACGTGTGAAGGGAAGGACAAAAACTTGGAGAGTCAAATCCTTTCATACAAATATAGAATGGATGATCAGATAACTAGGCTTATGAATTCCCTATCAAGTTTCATATTATTGATTTCATTCTTTATGGCCATCCCAAGGTCATGATGGGAAGAATAAGGGGAATGATGACATGGAGAGACACAACAAGTAGATTTCTCGGTAGGATGATAGCATGTAAGAGAGGAAATCATTTTTTTCTCATTTTGTTGAGGAGAAATGATACATCTAGTGAATTATTTTTCTTCAAGGCCACCCTCAGAAGGGGAAAAAGGTTCATTATTATTAGTGGTAGCGTTATAAGGATTTAGTAAAGGGTCCACATGTGACTCAAATACATCCCAAAGATCATGAGGAAAGACAAGGGTCTTATTGATAGCATCATCATCGGTGTCATAGATAGGGTCCTTGTCAAAACGATGCTTATGGATTTCCCATTTCCCCTCTTCAATATGTAAGAAATCACTAATATCAAGGTTCAAAAGGGTAGTAGGATCATCTTTTCCAAGCTCTTCATGATGTTCATAGAAGGTTTCCTCTTGAATATCTAATGGTTGGCATGCTTGAAAATGTTTAAGAAAGCCATCAAAGAATGCTTGAATACATGAGATGCTCCTAGGTTTGCAATTACGAAGCCATGAATTATGACCTTAGAGGGATCTCATGAATAACGTTATGAGGAAATCTTGGTGAACCACTTCAGTATTTTATGCATGTGCAACAAATCTTTCTACATGATTTATTGTAGAGAGCGAATCATCATTAAACTTAGGCATCCCATGTATGGTATTCCAGGTGACGTGATTAGGGTGCTAGGGATGGAAGCAATATCCAGAGCAGGGAATTCATCAAAATAATACCTCTTATTAGGCTTACACATATAAATTATGTATCAGTCACCAAGGGGGAATTAGAAATGGCTAGAGAGGTGCTTGCCTCACCCTACAAGAATTGACCTTAAAGTTTAACGAAGAACTAGGGTTTTGTTCTTTCAATGGAGTCGTCATAAGGATATATCAATGATGTCATATGGGAACAAGATTCATGTTTCGTGTTACTAGAAATGACATCAAAAATGTTTCTACACAAACTAGCAGGCCTAGTAGATAGGCTAAAGCTAGAGGGCACAACAACACCTTGGGACAAAGGCCCACTGTCACCACAAGCTATGTCCCCATCTCTTATCCAATTTTCACCAATGGAAGGAGTCCTAGTATCCTTCATTCATGATAGATGTTTTTAGGATAGGTTCTAAGTGAGGCAAGGTGATTCATTCAATGGAAAGGCTCAATAAAGAAGCAAGCTTTGGGAGAAGATAGAAAAGGATTTCCATGAAATATCCCTCGGTAGGAACTCTATACGAGACCTAGGGTTGATCTATTTGACAAGGTAAGAGTTCATTGAAGGTCAAGATAGTTAAGAGAAAAGGTCTTGAATGATATTTTCAACAAGTACTAAAGAAATTGACCTTCAAAGAATCCCTAAGTTAAATTATTAGCTTCTAGGGATCCCTCTTGACGTGATAGTTAAGGCATCAATTATATTGAAATTTCACTGTAAAAATTAGTTCAAAACTAGAGGATGTGAGGGATACAATGAGGAATAATATTGTTCGGATCAAATCCAAAAATCCCCCCTCCCTAAAATTTGGAACCAAGCCCTAAATGGCCTCCTTATCCTTAAAGGGATGAGAAAAAGAGAAAGAAGAGGTGATTAACAAATGATTTTTCAATTATAATGTGATCACCGAGGATTTCTAACTAGTGCCTTTCTATTGGGAGGATTGGAGTCAAAATGACCTTGATTTAGGAACTTCACTCTTCAAGGAGTCCTAGGAATAGCTTCGCATGTCCTAATAGAGACAACTACATGTGTATTCTAGATATTTATACTCCATCGTAAAGACTAATGGATTTTCTTGGATGTAATAAAACAACCTCTAGGAACATTCATTCATTCATCATCCTATGAGTAACACATGAAATTTTTTCCAATAGTATCAAGGCCTTAAACAATTTTTATGAATTAGGGCACAATAATAACCATAAGACAAAAAGTCCATGCATTAAGCATTCATTAGTTAATAAATATAACATTAAAAGGAACTTATAAGACAATGAAGAATATATCCATCCATCAATTTTCCAAAGAGAAGCTCCAAGAGGGATAGAGAAATTTTTCCAAACATCAAAATGCATTTATGCATCCAAAATCACTCCATAATTGCAAGTCTGACTTCTCAAGAAGATATAGCAAAAATCCAAAGTGTGATGATCAATACAAATGAGGCTTTACTTATTTATATGAGCCTTTACAAGTTCTAATTAGTCTAATGAGCCTCTAAATTTGCTCTAATGTGCAAAATAATACTAACGTTTAGTGACAAGCCCACCAAATAGTTCATGTGTGAATGATAAGTCATCCCAAGAGGGCCGAATTAGCGAGAAATGGAGTATAAAGGGCCATTGGAAGGCCAAAATGATTCCTCAAGGTGCCTAGATGAAGAGGAGGGCTCCATAAATTATGATCAATTTGGTGGTCCCTTGATTTCCAAGAAAAACATTGTGTGGTGCTCCCAAGTGACTATGGGGCATAATCAATGGTATCATGGGTCTCCAAGTGGCTCCATAACAAGTCTATGCTCCATCAGTGAGGGCTAGAGGATGACACATGCACTCCCATGTCTCTCTGAAAAAGACAAAACCTCATATGGGCCCTAGATCAGCTACCAAGTGTTGGGTGCAAATGTTTGGCTGACTAGGAAATGTGGTCCAAGTGTATCTTCATCTCTGTATGGTTGGGGCATGGACAAGCAATGTGTATTAATTAAGAGGCCCATGCTGTGGAAATGAATGCCATGTTGTGATGGAGGCCCATGTCTCTCAATGCTCACCCTACAAATGTCATTATGACCCTCTGAAGGCTTTTCACCCCATATAAGGAGACCAAATCCAAGATGAAGAACCACCTGCAATCCTGTATAAGATCCAATGCATCCCCTCTCCTTCCAGTGCAATCAATCATTAGTGAAATTGAGTAAATAAGCTTGCTAATGAAGGGCATAAGTGGACACTTCTTAGTGGCATGCCTTTCCAAATGGGCTTTAAAATGTATAGGTGTTACCTTGCTCGACAAGAGAGGTTAGTGAAGGACTCTATTAAGTGGTTTCAACCTCTAAGGGAGTGAAAGGTCCTTGGTACATCCATTAAATTGAAGGTGTCATGTGAAATAATGAGGCAACATAGTGGGGAAAAAGGGAAAGCTCCAAGCCACATGCGATGGTACAAGGGTAACTATGATGAGGGAAGCCCACACCTTGGGTGTATGAATGTAGGAGGGAGAAATCGTGGTACATGAGTTATCCCTGACTTTGTTTTTGCACCCTTCATTATATGCCTTTTTCCTTTCATTGTTTTTTCTTTCTTTTACCGCTCGGGGCTCTAGGGGATGAGAGTATGATGCATATGATGTAACAATGATTAACCCCCTAAGGTTGGGAAGTTCATCACCCACCAAGGGTTGGGACAGTCATGGGTTCCTTAATGATACAAGAGGCACTCATAGGGGCCCTAGGAACTAGGGGATGGCCATAGTGACAAGAGTTAGAGCTCATGTTCGACTTTTTACCACGTGCTAAATTTATATGTCCCAACCATATTTTGCATTTTGTGGTGACCATATTATGCTTTTGTCTTTCTTCTTAGCTGCATCAACCTCAAGGGCATCGTTTTAGGTCCAACCAAAAGCATAGACAAGGGGAGGGGGAGGCTAACACCTTGTGGACCCAAATGCGGAAAATGTGAAAAGGGCTTGTAATGAGCAAATGTGAGTGAGATATATGGCATCAAGAAGTGGGACCACACGACCAAAATTTAGGGTTTCCCATGTAGTGGCACTCCTTAAACTAGTAGCTAATAGAGGACATCTCACAGGACTAGGATATAGGATTAACCCCCAAGTTGAGGTAAGGTAACAAGAGTACTATCAAAACACGTGCTTTCCACTGAACCCCCCCACTAATCCATGCCCAAATGTGTGCAGGAGAAGAAAGCATAAACACTCAATTATGAAATGAAAAGCCATACCTTCGAGTTCAAGAGGCCCACCTTCAAACATATGATAATGACAGATGAATGAGGGAAAAATGGATAGCTCAGATGGCATAGAATAATGGCACATCTAGCTATCTAGTGGCTACAAGAGGCCAATGGCTTGTGGTTGAAGACAAATCTAGGAAAAAAATTCTTGTATAGGGGTCACCCACTAGTGGTGGGTAATAGAGCCTATCCTCACTTTCATAATTCAAAGCTTATCATGTGCTAAGGGATCCAAACACTATGGAAAATAGACTAGCAACCAAGAAACCAAGAGAAATTTTGAACCTTGTGGGTGAATGGAACCCAATCATTTCATTTGGTTCCATGAATGACCCCTAAAAATATGACATTAACTATTTTTACCTATCAATCAAAAGGGACATGAAGAAATAGAAATAGGTTGGTGGCGTGAGCATGATAACTAAGGGAAAACACACAAGATAGAGTGGAATTAGGACCACATCACATGGAGTGTGATTGAGGGTGGTCTCATACTTAAGTCATGACATGTCATCCTTCCTTAACTGTGTAAGGAGAATGGGGCAATATTACACCAGGGTAGAAAGGGAATTTAATTTAATGTGGAAACTTGAAGGAAGAATGCGGTGTTGCATCATATAACATAAATTTCCAGTCATGGAGGAATTTGGGATGAGGAGTCTCCCCCATGTAAAATTAATGAAATTCCTTTGCAGGCTACACAATTTGATGAAGAATTTAATTCTAAATAGAATGGCATGGATAAATGTGGATGGATCTTTGTTCATTTCCATTGGACATTGTTTAGAAAAAGTATTCAGGTCAATGGAAACATTTCTTAGGATATGCAAGGCTCAAATGAAATTATAAAGTATTGAAACAATGCCAAGGATTGTGGGATAACACACAAGTGTTGAGAAATCTAGGGCATTAGCATTGTGTGATTTCTCTTCCATTAGTGACTACTTTTGAATGCTTTTTACTTGATTAGATTAGGATCTTCTTTACATTATATTCTTAGCATTCTTCTTCATCAAACAGTAACCAACGCATGAACATAAATAGGAAAGAGACACAACATGTAGGCTATGATCCAGGGAAAAACCTCTCACTCTTTGAGAGGAAAACCCACAAAAATTCTTATAGATATTCCAATTGAAGAATACCAAGACCAAGACCCTTGACCTAATAGCCACTCCAAGTCCAAGACACAAGTCCTCTTCCATCTCTTCGATTACTCTTTCTTGGTTTCTTCTACTTTACATTACATGAGATCATTGTAGTCACTGAGGTCATTGTCATGATACAAACCTTTTCTTCAATAGTAGCAACGAATCCTGAAGCCATACCATAGTTACTAAATTCTGAGAGAATACTAAGACGTCCTATCACCGAGATCTTCTTCTGTCATCTGAAATTTTGTTGGTTCAGAAAAGACTATCACTGTCCCTTCTTCACATTCTTAACTAGGCATCTGAACTTGTCACATATTCATTGTCATTGTAATCTAAACCTTAAAGGGATCTGACTCCCTTTACCATTACAAAATTGTAGCCTTCTAATAGTAGTATTCACCGAGATGAACATATGTATTAGAGGAGATCTGAGTTGCTACCAATCACCAAAATCAGAGACATGTGAAGTTCTGGACTGTGATTTTCCATCCGAACTTTTCACTATGATTACCCATTGAAAACTACATAAGTATCCAAAATTTTGAACTGTCCTTATGCGAAGATCATACCCACCTATTTATAGTGGTTTTTCCATCCTATTAAGCCAACAGGAACCATGTGAACCAATGTGTCTTCAGAAGTAAGCCGATGTGATATTTACTTCGTTTGGAGGCTGACTTCAAGAGAGGAGAAACTGTACTGTCTTTGGAAGGTTTATAGACACTTTAATAGACTCGTATATATATATATATATATGACACATGCTCAAGAAGATATCTTCATACATGAAATTAATTCTTTGACCTTAATGAAAATCCTAAGGCTCTCAATGTGATCCACCTAAAATAAAATCACTTGCTCATGAAACCCATGAAGCAAGGCTTACAAAAATAATTTTATTTCTTTTATTAAATCAATTACAAAAGTCACAATTACAATGTCATTATGAAGACCAAACCTAGTTACACTTTTAAACAACAAGAAGGTGGCAGATGAGGGAAAACAACAAAGAAGGATACTCACAATGAAAAATTGTTGGAGCTCCAAAAAATGTTTATGGCTATCAACATGTGAACATATCAACTAGCAGCACTGCTATCCACAAAAATGAAGATAATTTCAGAGCACAAGAACCTCATTCAATGACAAAATGATGAAATTGACTACCTTAGGAGGAAGCTAGAAGAAATACAGTCCAAGGAGTCATCTCCCACCTCAGAGTCAGCTCCTTTGACATCCTCAATCAATTCATTCAATGACCAAGCAAGATGGGTCTACCTGAATACAACATTAATAATTTCAGACATGGAAGAGAAAGATCCCAATGCTAGTGTAGGATACTTTTCTTTTAATTTTAAAATTTTGTCATGGAATTGTCTTCTGCATAATTTATACATACATAACTCCAAAAAAAATGTACTTGTATAACTCTGGAAAAAATTGTGACAAGTAAAATACCACAAGTAGAGAAAAAATTCTGTAATATTTTTGTAATCTTCCTTGTTGACTAATACTATCAACCAATTATTATAAATAATAATAAGAAGAATGATATATATCCTACCACCTAATAATTATTGAGAATGGGGAAGACATAAGGAAGTCTGCACCAAGTTTCCTGTGCCCTCCGAAGGTTCACATATCTGCCTAGGGTCAGATTTCACGTCTTTCTCTTCAACACCGAATTTTTCTTTTTCTTATTTTCGGGCATGAATTGAAAGAAGTTAACATGTGTCTACCTTGTCAAATAGGTGTTTATTTCTTTCTGTAGGAATATTATAGGTTCAGTGTAGCATGGATTCAGGCGACGAATTTCACACCCATTTATGTACCTACGTTCTTTATTTTTTCAATGAATACATTAATTTTCAGGTATGGGAAGGTGTGACTACTATCTTGATGGATCTAAGCTTTATATCCCACCATGGATATCGATGAAGTGGACTATGAGCCTGACTGTTCATGTCCAACTGGAATCTTCCCAAATGACGTCGAGTTTTTCACATCTGATTAGCCTCGGTAGTTGATTATCCATCTTGTGATGAGCTATGCATTGAAGCAGATGGCTCTACCGCTGTTTCTAAGGAAGCTCCCGAGGTTGCTAGTGAAGGCTAGGTTTGGAAGGATTGGTGGCCGAGGTTGACTTGTTGATAGGTGGACAAAAATGGGCTCAGCCAGTGGATTACTAATGCATCCTTTTCTGTTGTTTCCTATGAAAAAAGATCGGGCACTTAACTTACCAGTGTGTAGAATGGAAAGGAATACAAGTCTTGGAAGAACATCTGGGTGTGCAATATGAATAAAATCAAGCCCATGCAGCCTTTACCTTCACCAGGAAGGATCCAACAATTTGGAGTGACAAAATAAAGGTACGTCGACAAATGACCTCATTTCTTCTTTTGTCACCTTTGATTTTTGTTTGCCACCCTCCCCTCCTTTGAATTATGTTGACATTAGAATAATATCGAGCTCTCCTCCTCCCGCAACTTTGAAAGATTTTGTCATGTCCAAGTCATGTTTGATGCCATTTTTAGACCCAAAAATTGTTGAGATGGTTATTTTTCACTAGTCTTCTTCTGCTGCGATGTTGTTTGAATCCATGGGTTATTTTAGAGACAACCTAGTATCTATGCATTCTTTGTCAAAAGTAGTTGGTGCAAACATATGCTCTTAAATCAAGATTGTGCGGGTCACTTGAATTGGATTCACAAGGGGGCATGGATTCATACACTCCTATCAAAGGCCTTGCGGGTAGGAAAACCATTCTTTCTAAATCCCAAACCAAAGCTAAGGATGACATTGTTAAGGGAAGACAAGTGAATAATCAAGGGGCTCTTGGAGCTAGAAAATCCTCTTCAGGGGCTCCAAAATGAAAATTCTTTCATTAAACATAAGGGGATTTAGGGGTGGCCCCAAGAAACTCACTCTTAAGTGTCTCCTGCAAATTTCATAGCTCAGATATCATTCTCATTCAAGAGACAATGGTATATGGTGAAAACGCTGGAATAGTGTTGGAACCTTGGCTAAAATAATGGTATTTTAGCATGATAGATGCAAAAGGTTAGTGTCATTTTATGTGTGGAATGCAATTTCAGTTGATTTAGAGTCGAAGGAGCTAGGTTTGGTATGGAGGATTATAAATATCTACGAGCTCTGTACACACTGGAAGCCTTTTTGGGAATCCATAGGTGGTCTAGGTTGGTTCAATTTCCCCAACATTGTCATAGGTGGAAACCTGAAATTCACATTGTCTTTAGGAGAGTTTTATGGGGTGTGGCCTCGTGCATATTATTTGGAAGGTTTTTTTCTCCCACTACTCGGAAGCTAACCAATTGTTGCATGTCATTCTGACAAAATTATCCCCAACCTAGCGCAATATAAGACTATATGAGAATGTAGTGTCCAAGTGCCTTGATAGATTCATTGATTCTAAATCCTCTTTGAACCATAACTTGAAGTTTACCTCTTAGGTCAATACCAGAGGTACCACAACCCTATATTTCTGAGGATTGAAGTAGACGAAGTGAAGCTGACCACTCCCTTTCGATTTAACAACACTTGGCTTAAAAAGGACGATTTTGTGAAACTAGAAAAAACTAATTGGAAACATAGCCAAAATGATCCAAACTATTATTCTATGCATCAATTATTTGATAATTTTAAATTTTAAATCCAAAATTAAAGATTAGAGTAAAGTATTTAAAGCCAACTAAGAGGCTACATGATGTTGAATCTAAAATAGCTAACATATTCCATTCCTACCTCATGTGTTTTCTCTTAGGATTCACTAACTACTTTGATATCCTTGGAAGAGGAAAAACAAGGGCTATTATCTCATCAAGAGGACCTTTAGCGTTTGAAAAGTCATGCGATTTGGATCAAGGAGGGCGACAAGAACACAAAGTTTTTTCATTTACTTGAAAATTACATAAGAAATATTAATACCATTTCGGAGATATAAGACCAAAATGATAATCTAGTTTCTCTACTTTGAGACAAGGTGAAGGCAAAAGTCAAGTTATTTAAATATCATTTCACAAACCTAGATGCTTGTCCTATATTGGAAACCATGGAGGTTCTAAATCTATTTCCAACCTCAATATCAGAAAATATAATGATATATTTGGAGGCCAAAGTTTTGAAGTCTGAAGTCCTGGAGGTGTTATTGTTAATGCAGAAGGGAAAATCCCTAGGACTTGATAGTTTTATGGTTGATTTTTATCTCAATTTTTTCAAATTAATGAAGTAATACATTATAAAGGTGGTTAGGAATTCACAACATCAAGGGTGCATGCACGATGTTCTAAACTCTACATTCATTTGTTTAATGGCTAAAAGTAAGGATCCACGTTCTTTTTTTGAATTCCATCCTATAATGTGTTGTAAAATCATTTATAAATTGTTTCCAAGATCATTCGATAAGGAACAAACATTTTCTCATATTTTTTATTTCATAAGAGAAATTTAGGTTTCTTTAGGATCGCCATATTAATGATGTCATATCATTGGTTTAGGAAGCATACACTTAATCAAATCTAAGAATATTCCAATTATTGATATCAAAATCGACCTTTCAAAGGCCTATGATCGGGTAAGCTAAATTTTTGTCCATCTTTGTCTAATCAAATTGGGTTTAAGCAACAAATCTGTTAATTAGGTAATTCCCTGCATAAACATAGTAAACTTCATAGTCCTAATTAATGGAAGGCCTTCAACTTTATTTCAATTCTCCAGAGGGATTTGGTAAGTGTTTCTGTTAATGCCCCTACTCTTCTTCTTGGTTGTGAAAGTCTTAAGCAAGTTGGTCAAGGAGGCCATATCCAAAGGAAAGTTCAAAAGTGTTAAGATATCCCATAAGACTCTCATCTCACATCTTTTTGTTGATGATGTCCTTCTCTTCTTATTTGGATCAATGAGAAACATATCCTTTCAAAAGTGTATTTTGGAAATATTTAAACTTGTCATATGTATTAAATGAGGAGAAATCGACTACATCTTTTCAGAGCTTAGACAAGATATTCATAAGAGGTTTGCTGGAGTCTTTTCATTTTCAGTAGGACTTTCTTGAAGGATTAAAATATCTCAATTTTTACCTAAAACCAAATGCATATAAGACAACAATTGGCTATGGATGGTTAAGAAGGTGGAAGAAATGCATATAAGACAACAATTGGCTATGGATGGTTAAGAAGGTGGAAGAAAGGGTTGGTATATGGGTCAATGGACTATTGTCGAGAGGGGGCCATCTTATTATCATTAAATTATTCATCAAAAGTAGCCTAGTTTTGGTCATCAATTGTGCAGATTCCAAATGGAATTACAAAAAAGATCAGGAAGATCTCGTATCATTTCTTATGGGAAATAAGTCATTCATTGGATGGGATACCATTAGTTAAGTAGTACACTTTGGCTAGACCATAACTATTGGGTGGATGAGATTGAAGAACCCACTCTTGTTTGGAAAATCCTTAGAGGCCAAACTTACGACCAAAAGTATGTGGCAGAAGTTAAATGGTAAAACCCTCTAGGGTCAAGCATTAAGAAGTAACTATTTTTTAGTAAGGGCTATTAGGCTCCCTTTTAAATTTGTTCCAAAATCTTCAATCATATAGATAACTCTCTCTAGTGATTTTCCTATCATCGACAACTGGATAACATGCAAGATTGGGAACGATAGGAGTGTTAGAGTGGGTTTGGACCCATGGTCAGGGGTTGGAGACAAATTTAGGATCTCATATGATATTATCTATTCGCTCCATGAAGTTTAAAGTTTTCTCCCAATCGAATTCCTACTCTCTGAATGGGAAATAATGCATAATCATGATTGGAAATTAGTAGTTGATATTGGTTTGACTGATGCAATGACAACAAAATGGCATTCCTATTTTGCCTTGCTTGCCACATATATGATTATAATTTCATAGGAAGATGAATACAATCTCATCTAGATAAATAATCCAACAAATCACTCTTTCTCAATTACGTTAGGGTATAAAATGTGGATCGAGGAGTCTCTGGAAGTTTCACAAAAATATGGTGGGTGTTTGTTTGGAAACAAAAATCTCCCCTTAAGTGCAAACTGGCCCTGTGGCTGGCAGTCCATAATATGCTATTAACATGGGACATTGGACTCAAAATAGGATGGAAAGGGCTAAGTTGCTACCCTTTGTGCCGTGTAAACAAGGAAACTATAAAACACCTTTTTGCATAGTTCCCTTTCGTAGGTCAGGTATGGTCCAAGATCAAAAATGTTATTAGACCAACTATTGCTTCATGGGATAAAATGAATTTAGAGGAATTTGTGAAGGATTGGAACTTGAACAAGTCTTAGTGTTCCTAACTTATTTTTTTCATAGTATTTGGTGGGCTCGTAATATGGCGATGTTCCAAGATAAACAAATTCATGTGGAAAAAATTGTTGGAATAATTTATCATACTTGTAAAAATTTCAAAACAAAAATGAGGCATAGGAAGCAAAGGGTACCCAAAATGTTGAAATGGAGGATGGATTCCCTGGATATTCTTAGACAATGCAAGCCAAGGTGACCCCCTATTTGTGGGTTGGGTGCGACTTTATTTCTCAATAACTCCCACTACTTCCATATCTTCTTCTCTCCTAGGCGTGGCTCTAATAATCAAGTGGAATGATTTTATCTATGGTTGTTGGTTTATGTTGCAACCTTCTATAAGGTAAAAGAGCTTCAAGTATTGGGTGACTCTCAACTGGTTGTGGATTGGATAAATAAGAAAGTTGGGATATTTGCTCCACATCTTACCCTTGTCCAGTGTGATATTGAAAGAGAATTTAGGAAATTGGAATGGCATAATTGTTCTCATATCTATAAAGAACTGAACTCTCTAGCTAATCGCCTATCCAAAGATACAATTCATGGATGTCAAAGGGTGATTACCGGGTAATCAATGAGTTTCTGAAGGACAAGCCCTAGAAGTTGTAATCATAAAAATCTAATAAATTATAGGACAAAGGAAAAGAATGGAAATAATGACTTGTTGGTGCATTTTGTAATTCGGAGTTTTTTTTATCTTTTGTTGATGCTTTTATCGACACTATGAAATCCTAATGGCTAATACAATGTATATATAATATATATATTAAATATATTAGATTTTTTTCGAAAAAAAAGAAAAGAAAAAATGATATATATGTAAAATATTTAACCATTACCACTTTTTCCTTAGAGATTAAAACATAATATATTAATTTTATGTTTATTCGAATTATAAATAAACAAGGCTGGCTGCTAACGCAACAAGTTCCTACCTCATGAGGCGCCTCGGGAGAAACTATGTGTTTACGCACGCTAGCTTGCAAGATGACCCTGCGGTGAATCAGAAAAGACCGTGTACCAACTTGATATAGGTAACATGCGTAGCTTGCATGCAACCCACGTGCATGCAACCCACGTGCCTTGACTGCTTTAGCATTGGATAAAACATGCCCGAGAATTAATTGGATTAATAATGGGGGATTTGACGCCGGCCATGAAAGTATGGAGGGAAGGTAGGACCAAAGCTAAGGCATTAGATAGACTTGGACAAGGAGGCGGCAAAGATCTACAAATCATATTGCAGTTGTCTATAATGAGACTTTTTGGAAGCTTTTCTGGTGGGTTTTTCCGGTCAAAATCCGGCAGCAATTTATTGGAATCGCAGGTTTGATAGCTAGTTTCTGCACAATCAAGGCGTCCCAGGGGTTTTTCAGGGTGCTGAATCCAAATATGCAGTTAAAAAACCATTTTAACTGCAACAAATCAAGATTTAACCTCAATTTCTTCCGCCGGATTCTGTCACCGAAATCTCCAAAAAATTGCATTATAGACAACTCCAATCATAATTGATATCTGGGTGAATGGAGTGCTTATCTATTCTTGTTTTTTGCTACGGAAGCTTCTATAAAGGGGCTCTGGAAAGGGATGCGAGCTTTGCTCCTTCCCCTCCGAAGTTGGTAAAGTGGCTTTGTTGTCGATCTCAGATATACCCTTAACATCATAGCAACTCTTGTTTGTCTGTCATGCCCTCAAGGGGAAAAGGAAAATGGAGGACCTGGACAAGGAGAGGCGCTTATCTTCTTTCCTCAAGTGTAGGGTATGCAGTCGAGTAGCCCATAATAAGCCTGGTAGCCCGAATGATTCCAGATTGTAGCCCATAATAAGCCTAGTAGCCCGAATGATTCCCCATCTGGGTTGTCATAGGAAAAAACTCTAAAAGGGCATGTTTCATAAATAATAAAATTTGGATTCCAGAGAAGATCCATCCACTGGCAATTCACAACTGGAATCATGGCACTTTAGGTTTAGAGCAAGTTTCAGGTTCTCAGCTATAAAGAGCTACTTAGAAATATTGCTACATACCTGGCCTAGAAATATTGTTACATACCTGGCCTATAGTTACCAAGCTCTGAATTATACGACAGAGAGTCCAGAGTTTGAATTATATGACACAAAGGCATAGTCTGAAAATTGCCCCAAGGATAAATGATGCACCTTGGATGAGGTTTGCCCTCATATGTCCATACATAGCTCAGAGATCACTGAATAGTATTCCAGGTGAGATAGCCAGGAACGTTGGATCATGCCTTTACAATGGTTCAATGTAGGTAAAGGTGCAAATGATGTATGTAAAGATGCAAATGCCATCGAGGAGAGAAGACTGACATGTGGGTTACAAGATTTGAACTTTCAACCTGCAAATTCAAAAGATTATAGAGTTATATTTCAATCTTTTATAAACCTGGACATTATTTTTTTCTTTAATGTTTTCTTAAAATCTCTATAGGGTATGGACTGTAATGTTTTATTTATATCTATTCTTAAGTTTTTAGTTTGGCCCCAAAATGTTTTGGACAATACTAAGAACTTTAATTTTTGAATTTTATATCTAGATAGAAGCAACAATTCCATGTACGTTTCACGTTTCTGGAGAGAAAACACCACGCATTGGAAATCAAGGTATTTTCATCTCTGTGAATTATAGCATTAAATGAAGGTATTTTCATCTCTGTGAATTATAGCATTAAATGAATAAGTAGAACAAACACAGTATCAATGCGAGTTTTATTGATTCAAATTCTACATCATCAAGTTCAATGGGGTACTTTTTTGGTTTTCTAGTGAGCATTGATCCATAATATCAAGTCCTTTTCTAAGTTCCATAAGCTCAGGAATCAGCCAGTGATTGTGTGTTCTCATAAATTGGATAAAATCATCGGTTCTTGAAGATTTAAACTCATACATCGGCATGTCTGCTGCATGGGGAGACACTGATAGAGATTCCATGGCATTGAGGACGTGTCATTAGCCGTCTTTGTCGGTTTTTGGGTGGAGGTATTCTCGTTGTGTGGTATCTCTGAACATTGAGCATTGTCAACAGAAGCCATAAGTCTGGCTGGAGCTTCTCTTCTTGTTGTTATGATCCATGAATAACAAAAAGGCTTTCATTTTATTATTTTTTTCTTCTCTCGTTGTTGTTATGATACATGAATAACATGCTTTCATTTTATTTTTTGTCCTTGTGTTTGTTAAATTGTTGATACATGAATAACATGCTTTCATTTTATTTTTTGTCCTTGTGTTTGTTAAATTGTTCTTGTATGTGAAGTAATATGCTTTGACTGTTGATAACCTCAAATGATATCTATACTAATGATAGAATTGGGAATGAAAATATGGCTATGAATATAATAATCCTTGGAACCAGTCATGTTATCAATCATTTTTTATCCCAAAGAAAACAAAGTACTATAGAACTATATTTTTGTTATCAATCATTTTTTATCCCAAAGACAACAAAGAACTATAGAACTATATTTTTGTAAAATACATAGAGAATGTTAATTCCAGCATACTGAGAAGAGTGTGTAAGAGTAAAATGACTTTCCAATATTAGAATTTTCATTTCTGTAAGTTCATTTCAGGTTTATTTCAACTCATCTTTTTGAGGTAATGACTGCTTACAGTTTCAATGTAGTTAGTTTCTTTCCAATTTGGAAACGCAACATCCAATGGCACAAATTCAGTGTATCAAAATGGTCTTGTCGTCAAAGCATAACTCATCATGGAAAGGGTAATCTAAAGGAAAGCGAATACTCATTTTGAAGCTCTTATTGATAGGGCACAAACTCCATGAGTTAAAAAAAAATCCTGTCAACCACCGAGGGAGCTCTACGGTGATGGGTATCACAGGAAAACGAATGAAACCACAATTCATTTATATTAATACACAGTTAACCTCTTGCTTATCACTGCTGAAAAATGATTGCATTTATTTGGGAATTAAAGAGAAAGAGAAGGAAATCTCCCCTTTTACACAAAAATTAGCAGAATTGAAATTGCAAAAAGCTTGTGAGACATCACCCGGACTAGTTGATATTCAACACATAATTCTTCTTTAGGTGCTAAAACTTCACCAGGTCATGGTGCTACCTTTGCAGATGATGCTTCTTGCATTGTCAGTTATACTGGCTGTCAATGTCAAGATCCCAAACTATAAAGTAATCAACATCGAACTACAGAGTAAGCAGCATCGAAAGCACACACTAAGCAGCATTGAAAGCACACACAAAGATAGAAGCAATTCATTGGAAAAATCTAATGAAGGAAAACAATCTTTGCAAACAACAATATAGTGTTTTGGAAGTCCGGTGGCTATATAATCTTTCGAAGTGAAGACAAGTGGGTACTGCCATGCAAAATTTCAACAAATGGCTCTCTTGTAATTCCTGACCCTGAAGTGAGGCAAGGGCTAACCAGCCTGTCATAGGGCATTAAATGCCCTGGTACATGCATGCTGTATAATAATATAATACACTGCCTTTATTTTCAATTTATGTAGCCACCAAGGCAGTGTGTTATATTGTTATACAGCATGCATGTACCAGGGAATTTAATGTCTTATGGCAGGCTGGTTAGCCCTTGCCCTGAAATGAAGCAAGTTCCTTCTGTGAAGCAAGTTCTTTCTGACACCGGAACAATTAATTTGTTGTCAGAGTAGTTTGTTGCCAGAGAATTAGTTTGCTGTCAGAGTAGTTTGCTGCCAGAGCAGCTTAGCAGTTTGTTGTCAGGGTAGTTTGTTGCCAGAGAATTAGTTTGCTGTCAGAGTAGTTTGCTGCCAGAGTAGCTTAGCTCAGAGCAGGTTAGCATCTTGGTTTAGGTAATAAGAGATTGTTCATTCATTATAAAATTTAATGTTTCCAACTAATGTTAACATTAGTTTACTCTTTTCAAATACCATACCAAGTCAGAAATTTCCAAATGTGAAGGGAAAAGATGAATATACCCTATATTTTTAGCCTCTAGCCTTAGGAAATTTCCAAATGTAAAGGGAAAAGATGAATAGCCTTAGGAAGAGGCCAAATAAGATATCTAAAAATGAATATACCCTATATTTTTAACCTCTAACCAGAATCTTGTTAAAAAAATTTGGTTGTTCATGATATTAACCAGTTATGTGTCCTAGTAACAGTTGCTCATAATATTAACCAGTTATGTGTCATAGTAATCAGCTGAAACTAATATTAACTCCACATTTTCGATTTATGTCCAATCTTTAAATTATGTCTTTAACTTAAAAATAACATGCCTATCTTTTAATATATAAAAGGTGGTTTGATTTTATAAGGTAAATGCATTTTTGAATTTTTTATTATTTAATTGATTAATTTCTGGACTATTCGTTGATTTAAAGATAATGATGTATTTGATTTAATGATAGGGTGGGGTAGTGGAGATGTGTTAACGATAGGTTTTGGGCGAGATCCAAGCTTGGTATTAGTTATTTTAATATTGATAATGTTGGTTTTGTTAGTATTTACTTTTATTTTCCAATTTTTAATATTTTTATATTGATGTTGGTGTTTCTCGCAAAGAAATGAGTTTTGTTGGCCTTCACACTTTATTATCTTCATTTCAACATTAGTCGTTAGTGGTATTATAGCTTAAACCGGTTAAGAGCTATTATAACAAGCGCCGCAGGCAGCGGTAGTCCCTGCCTGGTCTGAATCATTATATCTAGTTTCAAATGGTCTTTCACAATATACAAACAGTGAAGTCCAACAGCAGTGAACCAACAATAATTTTGGTGGTTGTAGATCTGCCATTGGCTATGCTGCAGTGGTTAGGAAAAGTGCATCTGATTCTGGTCAGTGGAAATATGAAAAAGTGGTATTTTCTTCCATTTTACTGGTATTTACTATCTATTATGATCATGTTCTGTAGCAAGGAATGCTTATATTGTGATTTGAAGGAAAGCTACTGTAGATAATTCCTAGATTTTTATATGTGAGTAACTCTATTCCTTTGCAAATACTAATCACATCAATTAATACAATATTGAAAACCACCATTCACTGACTGTTTCCATATTTAGTTTTATGGTTTCTTCATCTTGTTCTTCATCAAGTCTAAAGGATTAGACAGATCAAACAAGTGGATTTCATGTTGTTTACGATTATGTAAGCCTTATCATTACCGTCATGTGTTTATTATCTTTATGCTTAGCTTTATTTTCTACTTGATCTTCTATCACTCTCAAGACCAGGTCAAATCTCACATCCCAACCATTCCCCGGATCACCCATGCTTTGTTATCCTGTAAAACCACATCAGACCATTAGTATTAAAAGTATATCAGCTAAACTGAGAATCTTATGGGGTATACGACTGATGTTGGACCTGTAACTGCTGCCTGAGTGTGGAGGATCAGAGACTAAGTGCCTCCCTTATAAACAAGGCTAAGCACTGCCATCTTCTCTAGATGTGGCATCCTTCGTCTTTTCAACCTTAGCATGCAAAGGCCCCTGGCATCCTTCGTCTTTTCAACCTTAGCATGCAAAGGCCCCTCTAATAGATACGTATTTCAGATTTTTTTCCCGATAACTTGGGTAGAGTGCATGTAAAGTTGGCATTGAAACTTGCTATGGAGTACAGGGATTGACTGCATCGACACCTAGATCGAGTACTAGCAAAGGGCGATCGAGTACTAGTAAAGAGCCCTAGATCGACTATGATTCATGGCATTGACTACGAGCAGTATATTGAGTACCGACATTGAGTGCATCGAGTCGTATAGAGTAAGTAGATCCACTTAGCTATTGTGGCACCAAATGTCAAATGAAAGTGCACATGCTTCAAGAGAAAACATGTGATCTTGGAAAACATTTTATCAATTGCATGCCTCATACCTATTTGCTGTAACAACTACTACCCCATTTTTGTATAAGGTTGCTTGACCCAGGTTACTCAGAGAATCTTTCACGATACCTAGTGTACAGAGGAAACAACTACCTCACCTGGCCCAGAGTGTAACATTGAAACATGGCCCAGACTGTAACACTGAAACATGAGCAAGGTTCAAGATGAAATAGTCGCAGCTGGACAAACAACGAAGTTTTTTATTTTAAAGAATTAGCCATTATTAAATTAAATGAATGAATTCATAATCAAATCTCATTTGGACAAACAACGAAGATTTTTATTCTAAAGAATTAACCATATTAAATTAAATGAATGAATTCATAATCAACTCACCAAGGCTCATTCAAAATTGGAAAATAATCTTAATAAAAAATAAAGTAAAAAATATAATAAATGGAAAACCATGTGGGTAGTGCACGCAACTCCAGCTGTCTGGATTATGGATACAAATGAACTGATACACCATAGATCGACTCCTCACGCGTTCAACATCAACGGGAAAATATGTACTCTCATGCCTAAGATGGATAGCTAAGTTCGTTCGTTCCAATTGATTCAACTATCTACTTCCTTTGGTTTAACCATGGCAACGTTTCTGACTATGAATAAGATTTTTAAAGTTTTTTTCTCTCAGATCTTCGTTCTGCGGCTGAAAGGGTTAACTTCATGTAATTTAGTCCCCGTCTTTGGTTTCCATTTGTTTCTAATGATCCCTACACGAAAATTTTAAGGGATACGCAAAAACCAAAGCTTCTTTTTCTTAGTTTTTTTTTTTTTTTGTATTGTGTTTCTTTCTCTATTTCACCGTGGACTGACTTATTCGTAGGTATTTTGTGGTATGAGACAATAACTTTGATATTCAGCAAGCATGGCTCCCACAAAACTTAGCAACATACAGAAGCTCTGCAGGGACTAGCGTGGCGGTAGTCCCTGCCCGGACTGACTTATTCGTAGGTATTTTCTGTTATGAGACAATAACTTTGATATTCAGCAAGCATGGACTAGCAACATACAGAAGCTCTGCAGGGACTAGCGTGGCGGTAGTCCCTGCCCGGGTTGACAAAATCAAAAATAGCTGCCCGGGTTGACAAAATAAAAAATAGCACCTCAGGTGAAGAATAGAAGTTGTGTAATCTACAATAGCATCAAAACTTTCTACCCAGAATCAAGAATAGCAGCACAACCTCCGATGCAGAACCCACAATTAAATGTTCATAGATATTATCAATATTGGTTTCTATTATATGTCCAGAATCAAGAATAGCGGTTAAATGATTGATATTAACACATATTCCTATCAATGTCTAATAATCTCAATCAAAGATATTAACATATATTCCTCTCGTGCAATTATCATTGGGAATTTGGGAATTAACTTTTCACAATATTAAATGAACGCATATATAGATATAATTTGTGTTTCTCATGTTGCCTGGATTTTGTTATTTAAAAGTTAGGAATGTCAAAAAAAAAAATTGTTATTTTAAGGTTAGGAATGTGAAAGGAATTATAGGTTTTTGTTATTTAAAAGTTAGAATGTCAAAAGAATTTGTTATTTTAAGATTAGGAATGTGAAAGGAATTATAGGTTTTATTTTAAGTTATTATAAATGAATTCAGATATGAGAATGGAATTATATGTTTGATTACCAGATCTAAAATCCCACCACAAAATAACCACCGTCAATACCAGCGAACTTTATCGAATGAACTTAGCACTTCAATAAATAATCAAAAAAGTTTGACACGTGTTTTTTACCACAGACACGTTATCAACTGCATGAACGAAGTTTGTCAAATTAGTAAACCATACGCTTCACTCTGTATGAGATACATTTTGATAACCAAAAGTTTAGAATTTGTTCAAAAGTGCCAGTGTTGCTAAGTGCAAAAAGATTTAATCAGAATTTGTTTCTTGACAGTAGAATGGCTCAGCTATGTTGAAGATTCGCCAGATGCTCACACGAAGCTTACTCCTGGTATTCATACCTACTCTCTTGTTCCTCTTCTCCGTAATTTTTTCTGTAATTGTTGTTGCAATAGATCATCAACTTGGCGTTGCCAATGGTTTAGAACCACCGGAAGAAGATGGGTTGACAACGACGGCACCATCCGCAACATATACCTTGAAGAACCATGAAAATGATGTAACCAACCATTTAAAAGAGGAGACCAACCGATTAAAACAGCAGATATTTGTAGTGCGGGAGGCTAGCTACGAGGAGGAAGACTATATTTTCATCTCCCTGCTAATCAATAAACTCTGTTAACAGCAGATATTTGTAGTGCAGGACGCTGGCTACGAGGAGGAAGACTATATTTTCATCTCTGTGCTAATCAATAAACTCTGTTAATTTGATGCTCTAATTTATTTAGAGTGTTTTAAATGTAATGGATGCTTTTTCTCTTTTTTTCATCTCCGTGCTAATCAATAAACTCTGTTAATTTGATGCTCTAATTTATTTAATGGATGCTTTTTCTCTTTTTAGTTTCTAGTCCTTGCGGTGAAATAACTTTTAAAGAAAAATTCAGGCACAACAAAACTAGATTTTTGCCCAGAATCATCACTCTACCTGTTGCTCTTTTTCCCCAATTTTGATGCCATTGTGCTCCGAGCATTGCAGAATTTAGTCGAAGAATGATGTTGGTACACTTCAGTCATGTTCTTATCTTCTGCTCTCTGCAAAGTTTCTGCACAAATATAGCAGTTGCTTCAAATGTTAAAAAATTATCCCTTTGCTATGTACAAATCCATTATTTCTCTGATATAAAATTTAAAGAATATTAAAGTTCTCTGATATAAAATTTAAAGAATATTAAAGTTCCATGGAAGGGTTTAGCAATCATATCATACATATGAGTTTAAGGTTTGGTATGTTGCTTTTGAAATTACAGACGTGTTTCTTTGGTATTTGGTTCCATACTAACCATTTTTGTATCCGACATCTGTTATGCTTTTGTTTTTGACAAGAATAATTATATAGTCTTGTAGTTGTATGTTTCAGAATTAACCATGCAGCAATAAATCATGGAGCAATAGTTTTGCATTAATTGCCTTTCCCAATAAAGGGAACTTCGGTTGGCTAGGTGAAAATTAATTGCTTTTCTAACGAAAGAAACAGTTGAAAACAACTACTAACTATTCTTCACTTACCTCGTAAAAACTAAAAGTTTCTAGTACACAAACTGTGTTTACAGGTGCATTTCTTCTCATGTTTTTGTTAAAAAAATAGAAAGGGAAATTTCAAATTAATTTTCAGTGCCCCAATTGGATTTACAGTGGCAATGTTTCTCATGCTTTTGTTCAAAAAATGCAAAAGGAAAACCCTAGATTTGTTTATGTATAGTAACATACCTGTTGTATCATTTCTTGTAATGTTCTTGGGTTTGGCCATTCATGAACTCCAAACTGGTCTGTGTGTCGATGACTTTTCTGAGCATATCTCTGAACCTTCTCATATAATTGGCATACCCCTGAAACCGTGTTTTTCCCTTGAGCAGAGGTAGGGTGCCGTACCGTGACCGTTTCTCCTTCGAGCTTTATGGACATTTTCCATGAAAAATGGTGCGTGAAAAACCATGGAGAAAAAACCATGGCGAACATGCACCATGGCAGAACCATGGCGAACATGCACCATGGCAGATGGCACACATGCAAGAGCCAGATATAATTATAATGAAACTTTGGATATCTTACGGTACACTGCAAAAGAAAAACATAACAACTACGAGTTAAAAACTTAGGATAAAATAGCTAAAAACAACATTGGGGGACGTGAAGCATGCAATAAGAGGCTAAATTCAAAAGTTTGGTTAAAATTGTTAGAACGCAAAATTATCAGCAATCAACTTTGGTTAAAATACAAAAAACCCCAAAAAAATCCAGTCAACTGATAAATTAATAGCGGTCAAACGTTCGATCGAACGCTATAGTCCCTGCTATGCCGAAGGCAGGGACTAATAAGTTGATAGGAAAAGTATTAAACTAATATTGAATACAACTAAGTTCAATTTTCTAAGTATGGTTAAAGGAGGGTGGAGAAGCATTTTTATGTAAAAGGTTATTTTTAGTTGTGATTGGTCTTTATCCTTTTTTTTCTCATGTATATTGCAATCTTAATTAGGGTTCAAAACAAATATATTATTTCATGTTTGTTAAAATTTAAAAAATAATTATAATATAAGCTGAAATCAATAATGAAGTTTTATATATCAAAATCATTTAATTGTTTCCTTGATAATAATTCATGTTTATGTTTTTTAAGCATAGAAGATAACTTGAGTTTATTATGTCCTCATAAAGGAATATAGTCTTTTGCTTTGGCAAATGAACTTGATTTTTTTGGTCCCTATAGTCTAGTATAGGGAAAATTTCATTTATTTTTTAATTAATTAGTTAATTTTCCAACCACTAATTAGTCATGCAAGCAATGGAATTGTTGATTTGGCAAGGGTGTGGGTTGGTGCATGAAACTTGAAGTTTTGATCTAGTTGGTGCTAGGCTTACCATTTGTGACTTGCATTGATTGTTGTAACATCCCAATGTTGACATTGTTGGTTTCCCTAACCTTCATCTTTGTTCTCTAAGCTATGGTATCCTCATCTTGGCATTGGCATTGGCATTGGTTGTGAAGAACTAAGTTTTGTCGATCTCCATAACCTATTATCCACACCTTAGTGTTGGCAGTTCCTTTCAAGATCTCAATTTGGCATAAATAATTATAGGAAGATGTCGAATATTGTTGATTTATATGAATAGGTTTAATTTTCCAAGGGTTGTTAAAGGAGGGTGGTGGAAAATAGTTTTAGGAAGTTTTTCCTTACACAATATTTCTTGGTAACCTATGGAGTTGTTCCTTGTTCTCTACCTCAATTTTTTTCACTCGGGGAATAACATATTTCTCCTTCATATTGCATCTTTTTAAGTCATATGAGAATGCTGATTGTGTTAGTTAATTTATGCTTCCTCCTTGTTCATTTATATGTCAGTGTTATTGACGTGTGGACTCACATTTCATGTTGATACTATGAATTTTATTTTCTAAGTTTGGAGTCATATTGGTCTTTTCTTGAAGGGGGTTTTCTATCAGATCTTGGGGCATTATCAAGTTCAAATGACCAAATCTTCCTCTAATTTCATATTCCTTGATAGTTTTCATTAGTATTAAATTTTATTCTTCCTTCACTACTGGTGGGATATGCTCCAACATAACCTCTATGTTCTCCCATGGAACTCTACCCTATTCCTAATACCAATTTCTAAAGTGAGCAAGCACTACCTCTTTGATCTTCTCATATGATTTAATAGTTATCCCATTTACCTCAATTTTATTTTCATTATTTTTTCCATTCCCTCATTTTATCTTTCTTATAAAAGGAGTTAGTGTTTCGATCACCTACTTTAAGTTAAAGGCTTCTAGATTTTAGCCTCCAAATCTCTTTTTTAGCATGTAGAGAAGTGTGAAGGGAAGTAAATTATTTTTTCTCTTAGCTAATATTTCTTGAGTACTTGGGTTTTGTTGCATTTATAGCAATATCTTGTGTAATATTGATTTATGCTACAACACATCATTATATCTTGATAATATTATTTTACACAAATTTTAAGAGCTCTTTTGGTTTCCTTGATTCTATGTTCCCATATATAAATAGGAGACTCCATTATCCATTTTGACTAGGACTTTGAAACTACATTAAATAAACCTGGAGCAATAATCCATTAAGGATTACATGTGAATGGGAGAAGGTCATCAACCTCTTTGGGGAATATTTATTTATAGGCATTTAGTAGAACTATTCCAAGAAATATGAAGAGAGGATAAATGAAACCATTTTTCTAATAAAAAATTTCTCACTAAATATATATCCAACCTGACTGAGATGTGCCCAGGGCCCACCCTTTCATTACACCAAGTATATATAGATCGATATGGCTTGATGTCAATGAGGTCTAGATGGGAGATACAATCTTTGAATCTTTTTCAAAATGGATCCCTCATAATACTTACACCCTTATTGCCACCTCACCCAAGATACAATTTTCACCCATTCCCAAGTTCTTTATTGTGCACAAAGACAACCAACAAAAAAATGTATTTGATAAGAAAGGGGCATATATGAATTAATGATATTAGCCACATTTTTAGTGGGGAGATGGAGAAGAGTGACAACAATCCAATGGGGATAATTTTCAGCCCACAATAGATGAAACGAAGATGATGACCAAAGAGTGCAAAAATCACTAGATGCACATTTTGATCCCACCACTGACACAACACAACCCCTACAAATATTGTTGCATTTGACGAGGACATCACTTTCCCCCAATTTTGTCTCCTAGAGGAATAGGAAATTGGTTTTTTTGGTCTCTAATAATACTCTTGAACTTTGATGTTCTTTTATAATTACCCAATCCCCTACAATCCCAAGAGAAGACATTACTCATTTACATTGAGTTTTATGTCCCCCCTCCCTTTATAGGGATCCATCCACTCAAATTTTTGGATATCCTCTGTCCTCTGAATTATAACGCTCCCTCCCACCCCCTTCATCCTTCCAAGTTGAATGAGAGGTGTTACCTTGTCCTAACCTAACTTCCAAGGTTTCATTATAGAAATGGGGTTACAGGATCCCTCAAACTTCAAATTTCTTGATACCACAAACTAATCCTACTATTATTTCCAATACATTGAGATATTTCTGGCAATATAAATTTTACCTCTATTCAACTTAAGAATCAAAATTTATGGCCATTTAAGGGTTGGCCAATAAACTCTTGCCACACCAACAAGGTACTACCATGTGGGCCCCACATGTAAGCCCCACCTCATCTGTTAGGTCCACATCATCATGCTATGCCAAGTGGATCCACGATGCCCTCATTACTCATCCCACATCACCCCTCTCTTGGTCCCCACGAGACCAACCCTTAGCCTGTTTTGTGACTAATTCCACGTTATAATGGTTTCGGGCAGTTTCAGGGTCCACAATACATTGCACCAGCCAACACTCCTCGAGTAGGACAAGAACCATAACCTTCAATTTTTAGGAATGATTTTCATCCCCTGGTCCCATTATCGGGGCATTCTCGCACTCAAACATTGCCACAATGGAGGCCCCCAAGGTATGAGGTCCTCAAGTCCCATGATGTTGATGATTGCATTCAATTGTTGAGCAAACTTTCCATCCCACCACCTCTATCAACCTTTCCTTGCCTTCTAATTACACCTCCCATTTTCTTTTAAGGTTCAGGGTTCGAGATGAAATCATGCTAATGCCATTTTGATGTCATCCTAAGAAGACACCATGTTGACATCATACCAGCCATGTGGCCCTCTCCGACGACACTATGTGTCACTTAGAATTAGGCCAATTGGCCTTCCAACAAGGAAATTCATGCTTTCCATGTCACACACTGCCTGCATGCCACATCACCACTATATCCACATCACTCAACCACCTTAACCTCAAGCCTGGGTCTCACTGCATCCTTGTTCTCTATGAAAAGTGTGTTTTTCCCGTTATAATATTTTTTTGGGTTGTCAGGCCCACAACACAAAACCCTTGCCAAACACTCTGATACCCTCGAAATCTAAACTCCCAAAGTAGTTCAAGAATTTATTTTTTGGGCTTTTCTTTCAATTTTGTTGTAGCGGCCGCAACACCCTCCAAATTTTTGGCCTGCATCCAAATTTTAGAGTCTTCCTTGGTTTTTCCCCTAATGGTTGCAAAGACTCAAACTCATTCCATGAGCCCTTGTCGAGTCTCTACACCTTTTTTTCTTGATCGACCACTGGTCGTCTTTTGGATTGTTGATTGCTATGTCATGCTTGCAAGTTTGTTCTAGAAATTTTGAAGGTTTGTGTTTATGTGTATGAGTTATTTTTGCCCCGTGAACATTGGTCGTATTCACACACAAAGATGTAAACATTGTCACGCAAGTGTCGTCACGGTCGTTCGAATATCTATCTCAAGTTTCACACTTGTCACTCTTAACCTTTGAGTTAGTCTCACTGAGCACATGTTTGTCTTGTCGATTTGAAGTGTCTTGTCATCGAGTTGTGATAACTGTGTGATCACAATGTCAAGTATGCACAAGTTCACTTGCTTTCACACTTAGTCCTTTTTCCTGAAAATTTGTCGACCGGACAACCCTCCTTCAACCAGACCTCGATCTCAGTGACCCTGATCTGTTGCCCAAAACTACACAAAGCTTGAGGTTGTCCTTCGGGGAAGCCTACAATGCACAATCCTGGAAGTGCGCTAGCTAACTGTCTCCCAGAACCGAGCACAAGTTGTTCCCAAGTCCGATCCACTTCGCGCTTCCCACAACATCACTCATCAAGCCTCCCTCTAGTCTTCTGGAAAACCTAAACTATATTGTCACCCAGGGCTACACTTCTCCCCAAAACTACACAGAAGTTGCCCAACCGCCTGCCCTGCACTGTTTGAAGAAATTGTGTAGAGCTTGTGAATCAGGCCTCTGCTGCCTGTGACTACACTATTCCTGGGAATTGCACAGATCTGACTAGCAGGCCTCCTGCTAGCTTTCTTTGCTCTCCCTCTGAAAATTGCATAGTTTTGACCGGAAACCTCTCTACTACCCCGATCTGCACTTATCTTAGAAACTGTGCAGAACTGATTTCCTGACACTGTCTCTCATAAATTCGTAGTCCTAACCAGTAGCTCCTTGCATCCCAATCCAACCCTACTCTTGAAAATTGCGCAAAATTGTGTGCCAGTGCCTCATGCTTCCTACTCTGTCTTCCTCAGAGAAACTGCAAAGATCCTCAGTTGGACCCTCGGATGACCTGCCCATTCCTCACCTTGAAAAATGCGTAGAATTTCCCAACAATTCCCCGACATCCTGCCAGGTCTTCCTCCCAAAAACTATGCAATTATGCCTCGCAACTGAGTTCTACCTCGCATCTGTCACTGTTGCCTTGGATTGCACAAATCTTCCTCCCAGTGACATCTGCGCAGTTTTTCCCTACATTTCTCTAGAACCTTACGTCTCATCCTAAGTTGTGCTCTGCGCAGTTTCAATGCCTTGTCCGTCTCCCGGTCACCTGCACCGAAACAAAAAACAATGCATCATGTTAGACTAGGATATTTCCGGATTTGATCTTGTCTCATCTTAAGTAATTGCAGGAACATGTACATTAATGAAACATGGCATAACAATGAATGGGATGAAGAAGGAGCACATGCTAGAAGACTTGCTCGTAGTTGAACAAATGCACGAAGCACATCGAGCAACGAACGAAAGGGACACATACACATGCACCATCAAGAAAATACCAAGAACATCGAAGATCCAATTCACCTTGCCATGCGGAGGTGAAGACATGTTACACCGAGAGCACACCCATCACTCAGCAACACAATAGCTCAACATGGACACCACAGTTAGCCAATACATGTCAGCAGTGTCATGTCAAGTTATGTCATGAGTTTTCTCGGCCACATCACTACTATGGGCAATACTTGTTGTAATCAAATGTAATATAATGTGAAAGTCCAAGAGACACACATATGAAGTTGCTAGTTGAAAAGTCATAGGAATTCAAACCATCATGAGGGAAGTCGAAGAGTCACAAGGGTCAATTATCCCCCTTGGCTATATATACCCCCTCAATGTATGAGCAAACAACTTTTCACCTTGGCTCCTCCTACATAGCCTTGAGAGTATGTAGTTTTTTCTTTGAGGAGAGAGGACTGACTCCAATGTCCCACTACTATGGCTAGTGATGTATGGTGTACAGATGTGTGTTGGAACTTTTGATTAATTCAGAAGCCTATCTTAGGCTAACACGTTTTCACGCATGTTTTTTATCTGTTTGTAAGAATATTCTTTAAACTTGTACTAAGATAGTTAAACTACTTCGGTTATTTTAGTACTTACATTATTGAAGATGTGTTGTATTGTTTATCTTGTTGTCCCATCCATATGGACTACTCTGCCGGACATTAGACATACCATTCTTATGTTTTCTTGGTTTTAATGACCATCACCACTGTGTGGACTACTCCAATGGATAGTTTACGTGTTTTCCCTTGAACTTTGGTTTTCATTATTGCGCATCTGCTGTGGACTATTCCGCTAGATGTTGGATAGACCCTTGTTGTTGTTCACGTGTGTTTATTCCTGGGTTGGGACTATTCCCTCTCATCGAGAGGCTCACTTCAATTTCCCCTTTGACAGTAAGAGAACCTAGACACAAGGTTACATTACGCACTCACCAAGCATACTTACCTTTCTTTCTTGAAGTTAAAAGCATAACACTCTCATGTGTTGAATAGTAAGAGCTAAGGAAAATCTCTAAGATAATGGAAACTAGGCCATCGTACCCGATGGAACTCCTACACCAAAAGGTGTGAAGTCTAGTTGGGGAATTCATACCAGGGAGATCCCCTGAATGTTAGAGGGTCCAACACTGTCAACATTTCTGGTGCTAGAAGGAGGGCTACCAATAGTTTATGGATTAATGTCCTCTCAACCCCACATATCCATCATCTGGTCAAGATGGTAACACGAACTCCCTCTCTCCCACATGCAACTCTAAAGTTGGTTACTCCTCACCTCCCAGACCTAAACAAGAAATTTCATATCACCACCTTCGCTTTGTCCATGCCATCATCCGTTAGTTTTCCAAAGTTGTTGGATTGATTCCAGGAGTAAAAAATCTCCCCTCTTTGCAGAGGAAGCAAAAGACTACACCCACAAGAGTGGTAGTCTCATCTGTTGAAGAACAAATCCTCACCGCTCTTGAAGAGCTGGTAGAAGCTATTGAGAATGAAGATGAACCTCTTGTTTTCCTAGAAGGAGAAGAAGTTAATGAGATACTCTTGGGCTCAGGTTCCGGTGAAGGCAGTGGAGGGGAAGGAAGCGGAGGAGGCGGAGGCAGAAACGAACCAACAGATTCAGATATTGAACCATATGATTCAGAAGAAGAGCAGGAGTATGAAGAAGAGGACAATATGGCTAATCAAAATCTAGAATGGATGACATAGGGCCCATTCGCACTCCAAGGTGTCTTGCACAAGATGCCAAGACACGCAAATAAGTTGTTAACAAAGTATGACCCTGACAAAGCAATGAAGGCAGAAGACCATCTAGACATGTTCTACTTACATCTGCAGACACTTGAGATACGTTACAACGATGTTGCATGTAGATTGTTTCCATGTACCTTAGATGAAAGAGTAGTTGTATGGTACCATAGCCTTCTTGTCAACTCCATTCAAAATTGGGGGATGTTCAAGAGAATTTTCCTTGAGAAATTTTCCGATGACTAAACCCCCACCATGTTTTTGAAAGAATTGGGTAGTCTTAAGATGGAGCAGAAAGAAAAATTAAAGGATTTTAACCGAAGGTTTAACCATATTTTGAAAAATTTCACTATAGACACTAAACCTCATGAATCCATCACAGTCGACTTCTACACGTCTGCACTGTCAACCAACATTGCGCAGTTTGTCAAGTGAGCTGTGAAACCAACACTTCAGAAAATTGCCAAGAAGAAATTGATGTGGAGAAAGACCTGGGCACGATTGGAGACATTGTAGATGATGAGCCAGCTAAGAACACAAAATACATGAGTAGGAGATCTCAGACTACTGTGAGTAAGGTAAAGGAAAATGAAACAAGTGAAATTGAGACCCTTACTCGTCTCCTCAAGTCCTTGACAACCAAAGTAGCAGAACTCAAGCAACGGACAACCGAGACATTAGTGAGAAATAAACCTCCCATTTTTAAAAAAAAGGAAGAATGTGACATTAGGTAGCAGCAATGGTCACTTGACTAAATATGCACAAAGATCCAATGTTGTGTTCCAAGGGGACGAATTTGCGAAGGACAACTTCTGTACGATCCATGAACATTGAAGAAAGACTTTTAGAGAAGACCTGTCCATATTGGAACCAAATTATGGGCACCATGGCTTCAAGGATGAATGATCATTTTAAAGCCAATGAGCAGGTTCAGCCAGAAGATGAAGATGATGAAGAGGATGTTGCATCTAATGAAGCTCCAAGTTCTGGGTGCATGGTTAACATGTATCAATGTCTTAATGTTGCCTAGAAGAAAACAACTACTGAGAAGGAGCCCCCAAAGAAAAATAGTTGATACAACTTGAGAAGTCAAGGGGCTCCTGATGTGATTGAGATACTGAAAGAAAAATTCAAACAGCTACTCAGAACAGTTGATCCACCGACATCCTCAACACATAAAACACAAAGCAAGTATGGGAAGACAGAGATAGTGAAAGATAAGTCCATGAGCAACAAATTCCAAAACACTCCACCAGACATTACAAACACAAGCCTTCCCCTAAACAACTTGGTGAGTATTCCCGCTTTAGATTACAATATTGTTGAATACATGAATAAGACCCATGCAAGCATCTCTCTGTACGATTTAACCAAGCTCACGGGTCAATGGGATATTCTTTTGAGCACACTAGGGCAAACCTCCATAGACAATGTTGCCTCTTCTAACAAGGGACCAAGCAAGTCTCCCAAATCACTCGCATTTGTACTCAACACACCTCACATGGAAGAAGTGAACTCACTCTACCCACCATTTTTGTTATCATTCGAAATATTCAACTTCACTGCCCACAACTATTTGGTTGACTTTGGCGCATTAGTCAATGTCATGCCACTCTCCATTGCTAATCAAATCAATGCATAATGGAGCAATACAACTGCGCAGATCATCCAACTTGATCGAACATGTGTACCAGCCATTGGTGAACTCTGGGATGTGATCATCCGATTATTGTCTGATGTACAAGTTCACCAATGCATTAACATTGTGATCATGGACATCCTGAAAACATATGGATTATTTCTCAGTAGAGACTGGTCCAGTAAGTTGCAAGGATATTTTTCTACATATTAGTCACACTTATGGCTTCCGTAATAGGGAAGAAACAACCAGATCTGGGTGTTGTTGGAGAGATATATGAAACACAACATTACTCCCTTGGATGGTCAGAATGAATCATTGGCTTTTGCAGAACTTCTGTTTGGAAATTTCTTTATGGAAATGTAGCTGGGGTGTTATCTTGCATAAACGAGTCCCACCCCACTAAATACATAGTTGGGTCTCCTTCGTTGCCCAACTGTTGGAAATGAAACTTGTATAGTACTTTGTAACAGTAGTAGTAGTAGTGTTAGCAGTACTAGTGCGACAATCAGTCACTGTACAAACGACTCGTGGACCTTGTATTTTGATGGATCCAAAACACAGGATGGCTCTAGAGCCAGGTGTGTTTTGATCAACCCAAGAAAAAGAAAACACTTCGTCTCAAGCCTCTTGGAGTTCGAGTGCACAAATAATACTGTCGAATATGTAGCACTCATCTTGGGTTTACAAAAATCCCTTGGCCTCAACATTTCTATGTTGAAAGTGGTAGGTGATTTAGAGATTGTGGTACAACAGGTAGGTAACACCATACACTATTTCTAACCTCGTCTTAAGAGTTACCAACAAGAGGTATGGTGGCTTATGTCTAATTTCCAAGCTTTTAATATCATCTATGTACCAAGAATGCACAATGCAGTAGCGGATGTTATGGAAAATGTAGTTGCTAGGATGACACTGCTTAGGGATAGATTTACTATTGAAATTTTGTATAAGACATCTATCCCTGAAAACATCACTAATATGCATGTTTTTGATGACGATGAACAAATACTGCATTTCATGGCCAATGCTAACATCTTCAAAGACGTAGCGATAGATGAAGACGTGCACAAGCAGTCTCAGCAAGACACAGCTAATGATAGAAAAGGAAACCTCATCCCCAAAGGTGTGGTTTCACTCGAGAAGATATATGACTTGCAGAACCGCTTCAAAGGGCCCAGGAACACTAAAACCCACAATTCTACACTGATGCATGAACAAATTAGCTTGGGAACAGATAGAGATCTGAAGTTCGTAAATCTCGGTACATGTTGCACACCAGAGGAGTGGCAAGCCTTTGTCCGCGTGTTCAGAAAATACCATGATGTAATCACGTGGACATATGATGACTTGAAAACATATGACACGTGAATAATCCAACACATCATTCCGATCAAAGAAGGGGTCAAGCCATTTCGCCAGAAGCTCAGAAAAGTCCATCTGTCACTTGAACCCCTCATATAGGAATAATTGACTAAGTTTTTGGATGCTCGGATCATTTACAAGGTTCGTCATTCTACTTGGGTTTCAAACTTAGTTCCTGTAAGAAATAAGTTCGGGGAGATCCGCCTGTGTGTAGATTTCCAAAATATAAATCGGGCCTTAGATAAAGACAACTACACTATGCTGTCTATGCAGCACATCTTACAAACAGTATATGGTCAGAAATGTTTTCTCTCCTTGATGTTTTTTTCCATATATAACCAGGTTCTGGTAACAGAACTTGACATAATTAAAACTACATTTCGTACCAAGTGGGGTATGTTCGCTTATTGAAGAACTCCATCTGGGTTAGTAAACATAGGCGCAATCTTTCAACGCGCTATGGACATCGCCTTCCATGGGATCATCCTACAAAGCATGGTGTTTTACCTTGATGATGTGGCAGTCTTTTCCAGAAAATGGTCAAACCACCTACACCATCTTAGGAAGATATTTGAGCAATGTTGAAAGAGCGTATTTGCATTGTCTGAGGGGAAGCTCCTTGGGCATATCATTACCAAGAGTGGGATCAAGGTTTATCCAGACTGGGTTTGGAATATCACACAGATTCATCACCCAGTCAACAAGAAAGCTATGTAGTCCTTCTTGGGGAAGATCCTCTTCCTCTGGAAATTCATCTCATGTTATGTGCAGATTGTCAAACCTATACAAGACATGATCAAGAAGGACGCAGTCTACAACTGGGCAAAGAAGGAAGAGGATGTGTTTGCCTGTATCAAGCAAGAAATAGCAGAAACACCTATGTTGTACAAACTATATTTCAACACAAATTTCTTGTTTTATACATTTGCTTCCGACAATTCATTCGCTGCAATGCTCACACAGAAGGATGAGCTGAACAACGAATGTTCCATCTCCTTCATGAGAACAAGCATGTAAGGACTTGAGCTCAACTATCCCTTCATGGATAAGCAATGATATGTTGTATACAAGGCGGTGACACATTTCAAACCCTACCTGCTGAAAAATCATTGCATAGTCTGTGTCACACCCAACAGTCAGATTGTTGCTTGTTTAGCAAGAGTTGGGTGAAATACATGCGAATTGGATGACAAGAGTACAAGAGTATGATCTTGATATCAAGCCAGTTCACACTATCAAGGGTTACGGTCTCTATATACTTGCAGCAAAAATGGTGCACATGCAAGAGGAAGAACAAGAGCTCACCGGTTGTGAGGAAGAAATCAACATGTACAATGTAGAGGGAGCACCACCCACTTTGCACAACAACTATTGGTAAGAAGAAGTGCACTAGTACCTTGAAAACAACACCATGCCCTCTCACTTTTCCATGCCGCAAAAGAGGGCACTTCGACTCAAAGCCTTACCTTACCAATTGGTGCACAGAGTGCTTTATAGAAAGCACAACAATGAAATTTTTCTCAAATGCCTGGAGGCACAAGATTCAGAGAGAGTGTTATATGGTCTACATGACGAACCATCCATAGGTCACTTCGCAGGTAACACAAATATGCATAAAGTCATGAGAACCGGTTTCTACTGACCCACATTGTTTAAACATGCACACGCTTATGCCCACAAGTGCTCGGTCTGTCAGTGATGCATCAACAAAACTCGAAGGTCAACAACCCCGCTACAACCTATTGCAGTGGAAAAACCATTCCAACAGTGGGGTTTAGACATCATTGGGGAAATCTTCCCACATTCATCAAAGAAGCATCACTACATCCTAACTACTATAGATTACTTCACGTGGTGGACAAAAGCAGTTTCGCTCAAACAAGTGAACGACTAGGAAGTCATCAGCTTCCATCAACAAAACATCATCTCGAGGTTTGGAATTCCTATATCACTTGATTTTGACAATCCATATTACTTTTCTTCTTTGAAACTTTATGATCTTGCAGTGAAATATGGTATTGTGCTTAAACATTTAGCTAACTACTACCCACAGGTAAATGGTCTTGTCGAATCTAGAAACAAGAATCTCATTTGCATCATAAAAAAGACCATTTACTCTTAGTAGAGAAACTGGCATTCTGATCTAGTGAATGCACTATGGGCTGACCGAGTTACGCCCAATCCCTCTCTGAACACATCTCCATACTTCCTTGTATATGGAAAAGAAGCCATCCTTCTGCCAAATATATACTTTCCTTCTCTCCAGTTGTTCCAAGAATATTGAGACAAGTCGTGTCTATTAGTTCAGCATAGGATGGACACATTACACAAGTTACGGGAAGAATGAATGAAAGCAAAAGAAAAAATTTCACTCCACCAAAATCATATCAAGAGATGGTTTGATCGAAAGTATGCAGGGAATGACAACTTCGTTGTGGGTGATTTAGTCTTGAAGTGGGATACACCCCATGAAGACAAAGGCAAACACAAGAAGTTCTAGTCCCTGTGGATTGGTCCGTACACGGTTCACGAAAAACTTGGCCAACACATGTATCGCTTACAATAACTTGACGGGAGGATTGATAACCTTCCTATCAATGGCCAATATTTAAAATGTTATTTTCAATGATCCAGGGCCACGCCCCGCCCTATGTACATAGCATGCTTATTGTTATTCTGTTGCATTACTTTGTTGTTTTGCTTCTTTTTTCTTTGCTATTCTTTTATGTCTTGTCATTTTTCTTTGTAAATAAGTGTTGTCCCATACTGTGTTCTGCCTTTTGCATAAGTATGTGGCTGAGGTCGAAGAGTCTTGTGATCCTGCAACACTTGGTCAGTCATGTGTCCGTATTCTCTGTACTTGGTTATAAATTCTGGTCAATGAATCTTGGACAAAGAATATGATTCGTCTGTAAGGGAAGCTCTATTAAAACCATGAACCTGTGTCCAAACTAGGAAACCCCATGTTTGTACTCGGTCTTCTTCTCTGTGTGTTCAAGCTTATCCAACTAGTAGAAACAAAGAAGGGGAAAAATATAAATGAGCAAACCTAGATCAAAGGTCTTACATGCTTCTTTGAAGGAACAACCTCTTCTACTCTCAATAAGTCGGGATCCCTCTTCAGCCAAAAATAAATAAGTGCCTATGCACATTCCTATTTCAAAAAATACAAAGGTAAAAGAAGAGAAAGGCTTCTTGCATAGAGAGGTGAAGTAGGAAACTCCACCGCAGTACTAACCAGGATTGCTCGTAGCGGAACAATGCTTGTGTTCCTGCGTGACTTTGTTGGGGTATTGTCTAGGTCTACTAGCAACAGAGCAACGCCAAAGATGGAAACTTATACTCTGAAAATATTAAGCTCGCGAACCAAACTACCCTTTCCCATTTTGAAATATTGTGACCTAGCTGAAAATTTTGTTGTGTTTCACTGAGTTGGTACAAGGTGAACCATGTTTGTCCATGGGGTAAGTAGGGAAGCCAAAGTAACCTACAAAATGAATCAATACTCCCTGAAAGGCTAAGGCCCTTTGCGGTAAATGAACCACAACAGAGAAGTTGGTATTCAACCAATGTCTCGCCAAGTGTTGTAGCGACTACAACACCCTCCAAAATTTTGGCCTACATCAAAATTTCAAAGCCTTCTTTGGTTTTTCCCCTAATGGTTGCAAACACTCGGACTCATTCCATGATCCCTTGTCGAGTCTTTATACCCTTTTTTCTTGATTGACCATCAATCGTCTTTTGACATGTTGATTGCTATGTCATGCTTGCAAGTTTGTTCTAGTAATTTTGAAGATTTGTCTTTGTGTGTATGAGTTGTTTTCACCTGATGAACATAGGTCGTACTCACACACAAAGTTGTAAATATTGCCATGCAAGTGTCGTCACGGTCGTTCAAATATCTATCTCAAGTGTCACACTTGTCGCTCTTAACCTTTGAGTCATTCTCACTCAGCACATGTTTGTCTTGTCAGTTTGAGGTTTCTTGTTGACGAGTCGTGCTAAGTGTGTGATCACAATGTCATGTATGCACAAGATCACTTGCTTTCACACTTAGTCATTTTTCCTAAAAATCTGTCGATCGAACAACCCTCCTTCAACCGAGCCCCGATCTCAGTGACCCTGCTCTACTGCCTAGAACTTTGCAGAGCTTAAGGATGTCCTCCGCGGCAGCCTGTTAAACATAATTCCTATCATTGATCATGTTTGAACATGATCTTCATGTTGATTATGTTTGGCCAAATTAATCATTATTATGATGTGTTAATATTTATATTAATATATTATTAATGTGTAAATCATTCATATTTGTATGTTATATATATATTATAATTATTATATATATATATTATATTATATATATATATATATATATATATATATATATAATATATAATATATATATATACTTGGTAGGACTATCTTCATCGCATCCAATTTTTCCCCTAATGGGGGTAGTACAAGATTTTAACTCAAGATTTCTTGTTCGATGAGACTTCATTTTCTACGACCATTGTCAATTGAGGCTACCCCAAACAAACAATATTGATATTAATTTAACATGATACTAATATTAATAATAAAATTTAACCTAAATAATAATATTTAACTTAAATAACAATATTAATATTAATATTATTAATAAAATAATCGAAATTTAATATAAATATAAAATTATTAAGAATAATATTAATATTTTTATTAAAAAATCATATTAATATTAACTTTAATACTAAATTGATAAATTTATTAATACTAACTTTAATATTAAAATTTAAAATTAATAAACATTAACATATATATTAACTCATCATTAAACTTTAACATTATAATATTAATTTTATTAACTTCATATTATTAATATTAATCTTAAAGTTATTAAGATTAACCTTAACTTTAAATCCAATATTTATAAATAATGGTGAACAAGGTTTCGTTATAATATTGAGTTTATAGTTATATGGTTAATATAATATTATAATTTAATATATAAGTTTATTAGAGTTTATAACATTGAAGTTTATAATATTGGGGTTTATAACATTAAGATTTTAATATTGGGGTTTATAATATTATGGTTATAATATATTGAAAGTTTTAGTGTTAGTGGTTTATCATTAAAGCGCGACTTGTCAAATTTGTACATTTATTTCAACTTGCATAACTTGTTTGTGGAAGATTGAGGAGTGTCAAATTATTGAAAACATTATGCCCTATTGGACTAGATAAAAATTCTTAGATAGAATAAATCACAATGAGAAAATATTTGAAGCCACATTATACCTTATTGAACTAGATAAAAATTCTTAGATATAATAATCGCAATGAGAAAAGATTTGAAGCCATAGCAAAATCATGGATTTCATAAATGTAGTAATTTATTTCTGGTTAATGAAATCCCACATTTCAATTTCGTGATTCAATGATATTACATGAATGCATTTGCTTTCTATCATTGAATTTATTAAGTAGATTATTTTTTTTTGGTTCACTCACATGAAATAGGTGTAAAGTTTGTATTATAAAATGGAAAATGATTGTGTTTATATTATGTTTAAATTATTATAAGTTAGTTACTATCTTTCTTAAAAAAAAAACATTTTAATTTTTTAATCTCCTCATTCTTTAAATTTTTTATATATTTGTTGAAACTAAAGTTACATAGTGATCAAGCCAAATATACTTAAAGTTACATAGTGATCAAACCAAATATACTTATGGAAGAACATACAAGTGCAGTGGTAAGCAAACAATGTCACTAGAGATATAAGCCTTCATTTGAGTTTCATCATACTAATGTGTCACAATGTTTTGGAAATAGCTCCAAACATTAAAAATATATTGAGGTATGCATTTAGTTTCAACACCATTTTACAAATAAAACATTATTATAACTACCCATAGTATTGTATATTTATATACTTTCTTGCCCACAACATAAATTTTGTTGGATTAACATATTAAAAAAATGTCACTTATCATTGTCACTTAAAGAAAAATATATCATCTTAGTCATGATTGAAATCTTCCAGGTCCTATCCCTATCAGATTCAAACAAGAAATGGCTAAATCCATTGACCATTAGGCTGCTTATTCTTGAATGGAAATTAAGCTGCTTATTCTTGAATGGAAATTGGCTCGGATGTTGTAAATCTTTATCAACCCAGGCATCCACAAATAAACTACCTAGAGGGATAATTGGAAATCCCATAGTAATTTAATATCATTGTCATTCTAAATAAATAGAAACATGTTCATATCTTCAAACCATAAGGAAAATAATGAATGAAAACGAGAAGGGTGATTTCAAAATGACCTTTAAATAGCATAAACTATGATTCAGAGCTCGTTTAGTTCATTTAATTCCTTGGTGCATAATGTTCCTTCTAAGTATTAATGGTTTAATGCTTTGATACATTATGTTCATTTTGATCGATAACATTTAATCTTTTTTAGCACCTGCATTATAATTTATATGTGGATAATCTCTATGGAAGACTTGATTTGTTTTAAGTTATGAAACAACAAATCTCCATTAACACACAACCTATTCATCGAGTGCCATCAAGGTAACAATGTCATTCTACAATACTATATAATTGAATATGGTAGGTATGACCAAATATACAATATAATCCTACTCGATTTTAATGATGCAAAAGCCATGAATGGTGATACTAATCAACTAGTATGAAATCTTTGGAGAAGAAATACAAAATCAAGAAGAATTAATGAATGAATGGACAAAGTATGAAATATTCGAGGCATAAATCTGATCAATCTTACTAAGCTGAGAAATACATACTGAGAGAAAGATTGTGTTTCAGAAGGGAGGATGTTGTTTCATTACTTCAATCGCCATGTCATTAGGGGAAGGTGTTTCATGAATGCGATCAACTACGTCGAGGAGGATCTCGTTTCAGTACAATTTTCAACTGTGTGGAGGGTGTTTCGGTAGGCGCATGGAGGAGAATGCAAAAGGAATGACATGTGCCAATATTTTTTATTTGAAATTGCAAAAACAAAAGAAAACACATAAGAGGATGGTTGAGAAGTAAATCTTAGCCATATATTCATGTATTCAACAATGACTATCCCCTCACCATCAAATCTCAATCCTATGCCTGACTTTTCCACCCAACATATTTAAAAGTATGCAAGTCATGATCCAAAATAGATACACCTTTTAACATAACGAGTTAACAACTTGGTTAATATTAATTTCCCCCAAAATAATAAATTTGTGCGTAAATTCATGGAGATAAGTCAAGGATGGTTGTATTAATTGATTGCAACTATGTAAGTCCCTACCTATCAACCCTCCCTAGGTTAATCAAGTTAATTTACAAGAATGGATATTTGGAACTGATAATGAATTTAAGTGGCACACTATAATTATTGCACTTGTTAGCACTTACTGCCATGGTTCCTTAATATATATTAACTCAAAAATTCGGGGAGAATATTATCATTTCTCTAAGTTATGTAATCATTATTAATGTTACAAGCATACGTTAAGCCATGTTAAGGCTTGGGGAGCCCCAAGCCTGCATTGAATTTGTCACCTATTTCTCTGATTAGAGGAATTGCATTGGTGGGAAATATTTATTTAAAATGATGGACAATAGCATGCCTCAAAAACTACCTATATGTTTCCCTGATTTTGACTCAACAAAGTGGTCCAGGCATGGATGGTTAGGAATTAAATCATTTGTATGGGTCTTTATGGGAAGGGGGAGAAAATGTACAAAAACTTAATACAACATATGAATGGTGAGGAGAGAGGATGAGTTGTCCCACTTCTATGGCAAAGAAAGCCTTGGCTAGCATCCCAAGAACATTCAAGACAACAAGAGGATTCAAGGGGAGAACACAAAGAGGCATGGAGGAATACATGAAGGAGACATAGACATGAAAAGGGGACATAGGAGAAAGAATTGTGTGAGAGAAAGGTCAAGATAAGGAAAAAGAGAACCACAATGGATATAGTAGGCGGAGAAAGTGCTCTAGATTCGTGTGTACATCAAGTGGAGCTTGGATAGATCTCTAGACTCCTGAGTTTTTTGTTAACAGGTGGAGACCCAACTCTTTGGATTCCCATGGATAGCATCAAGTGGAACACATAATGTGCTCTGGATTCCTACATGAGATAGGTAAAGGCACTGTGGTTCTAGATTCCTGATGCAAAAAGAGGGTGGGGAAGTTTGAATCGTAGGATTCTTGTAGTGTTGTTGTGGGCGGAGCATTGTAAGTTATAGATTACATTAAATAATTATGGGGTGGAGCTGTAGTAACTTTTTATTCCATGAAATTGTTGTGGGGTGGATCTTTAGATGCTCTGGATTCCATATCTTGATTGTGTTTTGGTGGAGATGCAATGCACTTTGGATTATAGATTTGAGGCTTCTGCGATCAACATTTTGTGTAGTGATGTCTTCCAGAGTCATCACATTCATGTTTTATTCTATCGACGTTTCAAACCAACCTCCGTGGTTCATCATCAGGATCAGATATGTGAAAAAGTCAAATAATGATAGGGCAATAAATAGAGGAAAGGTTGGGATGGTAATGTGAGGAGCCGACAGGTTTGATAATGTTAAGAAATAAATTAAGTTTAATTAATTAAATTAAATCTCTATTTTTTTTAATTATTCAAATTATAATGTAACATTGCAATATTATAATGTTATTGAATAAAAGTTTTAATATTCATTATTTTTTATAACATTAATTAATACCTAATGTTTATTTATTCTAGTATGATATAAAAGTTTTTGTATTAATTAATTTTGTTGACTTTAGCATTATTAATGTCAAATTTACTATGTATTACTATTAATGTTTTAAATATTGCAAAATAATTAAAAACATGTAATATAATGACTAATTAGGTCTTAATATAGCATTGCAATATTATAATTTTATTGAATAAAAGTTTTAATATTCATTATTTTTTATAACATTAATTAATACCTAATGTTTATTTATTCTAGTATGATATAAAAGTTTTTGTATTGATTAATTTTGTTGACTTTAGCATTATTAATGTCAAATTTACCACGTATTACTATTAATGTTTTAAATATTGCAAAATAATTAAAAACATGTAATATAATGACTAATTAGGTCTTAATATAACATTGCAATATTATAAGTTTATTGAATAAAAGTTTTAGTATTCATTATTTTTTATAACATTAATTAATACCTGTTGGGTTGTGCTATATTCTTTCCACGACTAGCCCACGTAGTTAACCAGGGGGTTAGAAGGGGGTCGGAGTCCCCCCTTCGTTGCGCCAATTGCGTAGGAGGGGGAGTCACAGGGGGTTTAAGGGGTGCAGGTAACCCCACTCTATGGGGTTTGGGGTAGCGCCATAGAAAATTTTGATTTTGGACCCTATATTAGGTTGGGCGGACCTGTTAGCACTCCAGGAAACTCTCCTAGGTTGCAGCTCGGAGATGCCTGGTAACATATAAAATTCAATATTGTTCTCTGAACTATTGGAATGAAAGATGGTTTGGATCAAGCCAGATAACCATTTCAACTCTGTTTTTACTCAAGACATGCATGAACACCCTCAGCTTTACAAGGCTTTAGACCACTAATGCTCAATAGTAGATTTAATGAATGGATTGAGAATACCTACTATACCAACAGATGCATATATAAACACATATGAATGGCCAACTACAGGAAGTAAAAGAAGCTTGCAAATCTAATTTATCAATGCAGAGATAAGATGACAATTATCTGGCATTAGACACAGAAGAAACATGAACAACCTATTCAAGTGCAAGCTTGGAACAGAAAAGAAAATGGACATTGAGCATATAACAGTAAAATAATCTTATATTGCTAGAATGAAGATGAGAAGCTTGAGTAGCAAAGTCTCAATAGTCTCCAGAAGTCGAACCCTTGTTACATCTTGTTTTCAGCTATTTATAGCTTGTTTACAATGGTCCTGAGCCTTTTGAGGCTTCAGGTGTCTTAATCTATCCCTATGTCTTGTTTAACTAATTGATTCCCTCAATAGGTAGGCATCGCTTAGCGGTTTTCTGCTTCTGACAAAAGAGTAGCCACTTTCAGATATTTTGGGTAGTTTGTTGAGCTGTCTAGGAGTTCTCCCATGCCAGAGATGCCCCACAATCATTCTGTTTGTTCTAGCTGTGTTGTGATGTGGTTCCATGATTGTTTCTGGTTGATTTGGCTATGTTTCGATGTCTATGCTCCTTGATCACTTCTGTTGCGGGCTGCATCTTGTTGTGTTGTCACCTTTCCACTTCCAACCTTCTGCCTTTGTCTCTCGGCCTCTTTTAGGTGATGGAATGGCTATTCGGGCCTTTGTGATCTCTTGAAAATGCTTAATAATGATTGTTTTCTGTTGTATACAGAAAATGTTGTAATACTGAGAAATCTCGCCCATTCTGCTTCTTTCGGACTTCAAAAGTCCTCAAGTATGGTTTAATTATCTATCGGGTCCACCCTTGGGTCGTTGTAGCATATTGCAGCCGATCGATTCCCTCGCTTCCCTTTGTATTTGGAAATTCATAAAAAATGTTGGAAAACATGAAAAATTGCCTTTGGCAAACTTCAAAATATATATATTTCACTTCCAGACCCTTTCGGGTCCGAGCTTCATCGCTATCTGCACTTGCCCAAGGTTCCTTTGTATTTCGTTGTATAACAAAAAACACGAAAAATGCATTAAACACGGCTTTGGCGCAGACCTGGAATTTTATAAGAAATCATTTATAATGCCATCGGGTTCGGCCCATCAGGTCGCATGCATGTATATGTAAAGGTCCTACCCCTTTGGTTTCCGCCGATAGTGATCCGGCGATGTAACGTGCTCTGTCGATCTGCGCGTGCGATTGACAGTCCACATTTAATCGCTAATCACAATCGCTCCTTCCCCCTGGTCTGTGCCGATAACGCCGATTGCGACCCGCCGATCTGATCATCGACGATCGCTGATCAGTGCTGTCATGCGTCTGCCCTTTGGTTTTTTCCGATAGCGATATAGCGATGCCATGTGGGTCGTTGATCCGCATGCGCGATCGACGGTCCTCGTTTAATCTCCGATCACCATTGCCATCGCCCCTTGGTTTCCGCCGATACGATATTGCGATGCAATCTGGGCTGTTGATCCGCATGCACGATCGACGGTCCTCGTTTAATCGCCGATCGCGATCGCTCATTGCATACTGTTTGTGCTAATAACCTTTGACTCGCCTCCATCGATTGCAACCCGCCGATCCGATCATCGACGATCTCTAATCGGCAGTGTCTTGCGCTGATTGCCACTACCTATTTGTGCCAATCAGATCTGCCGATGTGATCCACCAATTAGATCTGGACCATTTATCGGCCAGATCGAATGGCTATCGTGCATTTGGACTGTTAAGCCTGCGATTTTGGTTTTTTCATGGTTTTGGAGTGTTTTTGCCTCCCGATAGTGTATTTCCGCCCTTCCAAGGGCTCTCCTCTTGTGATGGTTTTGACTTTGAATGATGCTTAAGAGGATTTTGAAGATTTTTGGGGCATGATTTTAAGCAGACCTACCTATGGTTTTGTGCATGTTTTTCGCACATGGTTTTGGACATGATGGTTTTCAGTCCATGGTTTTGGACACGATGGTTTTTAGTCCATGGTATTGGATGCTTCGACATGTATAAATATGCATTGTAACGTTGAAAGAAACATAATGAAAAATCAAGCTGGTAGTCCCGGTTTTGGGATCCGGGGGAAAATCTTTGTGTATATGTGTTATGCTCTCGCATTGTTTATTTTTTGTGTTCTAGAATTCGTATGCAGGTAATTTTTGTACGGGGTTAAAACCTACATTTGATATTGGAGATGTTTTGGCTTCAAGGGGATGCCTTTGCTGCTGAGGGGTTTTGCTCGGGCCTGTGGTAGACCCTATTTAGTGGGAGATCTGCGAGATCGATTCTGGTGGTGAAAGAAGATGGCGAGTAGTGGAAAGATAGAGATCGAGAAATTTAATGGTGAGAGTTTTGAGTT